>CM029015.1:44893787-45195799 GCA_016801055.1 Panax notoginseng
AATCTTGATTTGCTTATTAGTTTTAGGATCTCCACGGTTGATTCATCAGTATGTTATGTACTACATTAGCAAAACTCTGATTTACTATGAAAAGAAGTACACACCGTTGGAAAAGACTTTCCAGATTAGGGATTTTAGACGTAAATAATTCTGATATAACCCTCCTTTATGAAATTGTTCATTTTATTCTTGAGGTGAACTCACTTTATCTCTCTGAAACAACTAGTAGATTGAGTTCAATATTGCATATCCCATCCCAAACTAATATTAGATTATGCTTTCTAGATTATTGATGGTGCAGAGCGAAAGTATAGCCTCCATGGCAAGTGCATTGATCTAGACACCAACAAACTATCATGGGAACTTTTCAGAAGATTTCTTCTCCGCGGAGGAGCGGGTTCGGCCCCCCAATAGCATGTAGGTGGTGAACGAGGATTTCTAACCGTGATAAAGAAGAATTATATATTTGGGAAAGTGGCTTCCTGAAGGCTCTTTTATCTTCTTTCTTTAGGAAGTTTCCTTCCGGCCGCAGAGAAAGAGACAAGGAGGAAGAAGGGGGCACTACGGGAAGAGCATCCCTGTGCAACGACATAAATCGCGCCACTTGAAGTGCGTGCTTTACTTTGACTATCGGGAATGAAAATCTCGCTTTCTTTCTCATTTGTGATCAAAGATCATTCCAGATTCGTCGGTCAGGAGTGAATCAGGCTTTGGGGGTCGGTAAGAACCATCAACTAATAAGGCTAGCGCTTTCGACTTGGACTAAAGGGCAAAGCTCCCCCTCTGTAAGAAAGATAAGGCCTTGGCAATGGCTGAAATCCACATGCATTTTGAAGAAAGAATGGCATCACCGACTCTCTACCATCGACCCTATTCTCTCATGTAGGATCACCAACCATGGCCCCTACCACGGTGGTTCATGACTGGGCTAAATGCATATGGATCGAAAGAAGAATCCGGATGCCTTGCATATCGCCCACAAATGCTTTCTAAAGTCTTAAGTAGAAGAAGAGGAAGAACGAAGCTTTCCACTTATCAATTCTTCTATTTATAGGTTGTACGAATGAGGAGAGCAGCTACTTTTTTACTTTCAACCTACGACTGAAGCCAAGGACTTGACTGGACGGACTGATTGAGAGACAGACCAGGCTACTTTCTATTCTATAAAGAAGAGACCCTATTTATTTCCTCATGATAGGCCCAAAGGATAGAAAAGTAGATCGTTCAACTCTAGATTTTATTTTCAGGTCCCACATTGAATCTCAAATCGATCTTTGCTACATGCTGGTTAAGACATTAAATTCGAAGAAAGAGAGAGTGAGCAGCTGAGTTGCAACCTAGGACCTAGGGGCAGGAAAGAGAATATTACCCCAAGCCCTTCTAAACTAAATAAATCTTTCACTATGCATTCATTCATGCACTATCTAAGATCCGATTCTCTAGCAACCTTTTTTGAATATTGATTCATCTTCCCATCCTCTTCTTTCTATCTCCTCCCCCGTTCTTTCTAGTAGGTTTTTTCATTTGGATTCTATAATGAATCGCTACTAACTAGAAACTCGAATAGTTAGCCTGGGCTAATAAGAGGTACCATGTAAGTAAAGCCTTTGATACTTTATTACTAATCTATTAAGACAGTCTTGGTAGCTAGGGTAAGAGCTAGGAATAGATGTATTGAAAGTTTTCACACTTAAGAGAGTTAGAAGCAAAGTAAAGTATGTGGGAAAGCTACTCCAACTCGATGGCTTACAGAGCTTAGCTTTTTCTGCAACTGGAACGAAGACTGGTCAAAGCCACAGGGTAGATGTATCAACAACTTGCTTTCACTCGATTAGGCTCGAAGCGAATAAACAGGAGCTCCTCACTCTAAGGGTGGCAGGTGGAGGCAAGGAAGCCATAGGAGCAGGAAGGATTCACAACATCAAATGATTGAGTGCAGGGTGTGAGTGCATGCCACCTTCTTCAAGCTTCGACAGAGAGGCTATTGAGAGCGATTGGCGGCAAGGAGCTTCCCAAATCAGTAGTGTTGTTTCAGTTCATTCTCTTGTGGGGAGCGAGAAGGGTAGAAGGCCAAGAGAGAGACAAAGCGTACAACGAAAGAAGTCCAAAGCATACCATTCTGAAAGAAGTGAAAGTTAATAAAGAAATACAAAGTTAAATCCTTCTTCGAATCTCGCCAAAGGCTCTAAACCTTACAAGAGTGCCTAAGGACCTATTGCTTGCAATTGCGATTGATTTCCTATTTTGACTAATAAAATATCCTATGCTTTTTCCTACTTCTACTCTTACTCCAGCTGCTAATGCTTGTAGCGATTGCTTGGAAAACAAAAACCTATTCCTGTTCCGGTTACTGTTATTCTTTTTCAAAATACGATGGCTTTCCTATTCATACTTGCTTGGTCACCAGAGGAGTAGGGGAGGAGTGGTTTCCTATTCCTGCTAACTGACCAGCGGGCTAGCTGGCTTCCTTCCTATTACCAGACCTGCTTACTTACTTTTGTACCAGAAGCGGTTACGGTGCCTCTTTCCTTTTGTGCCTACTTTCTTTCCTATTGCTTGTGTTGTGCCAGTTGAAGGGCTTGCTACTCCAACTCCAGTAAGATTTGATAAATAGAAGAAAGAGTAAGTAGTGGAGAATGATAGAGGGACAGAGGTGACAGGACGGAGGGTTGGGGAGTCAAGAAGGTAAGGTGACGGTAAAGGTATTACAGAACCTTTGCTTGCTTTCCTACTGACAGGCTTTCGATTGCTAGTACGAAGAGCAGGAGGCTCTGTAAGACCCACTCTTCTTCCAGCTCCTGATCCTACTACCGGCGTTGGCTGACTTACATAGTTGTTCTTTGCTTTGTCATAGTCCATTCCATTTTTAAGCGAATTTTTTGACAGTCAACATGGAATATACAATGGCGTAACAGCTTTTGTGTTGTCTTAGTTATTCCCCCTAACCCCCTAAGGGGGTCCAGACTGTTCGGAGTAGTGATTGAGTTGTTCCAGGTTATCTGCTGCGAAAGTTGGGATTGCCTTAGGACATACTTTTCGGACAAGAGTAGTAGAGCCTCAAAAGTTGACTCCAAGCGACAGCGTCAGAGAAGGATGCAAGCAGGGACACACAGCAGCAAATAACTCAACGCAGCTCACAGCAACCTGAATCTTACAGGTTAAACCAGAAAACAAAGAAGAGTAGCAGGTTCACGATACAATTACTGGTCAGAAGCAGTGATGATTCCTCCTTTCTCAGTCCTAGAAATAAACTGAGAGAGCTGCTAGTAGTTCCACCAGCAGAGAATACTTGATCCAAACAGCAAGAAGAAGCCTAACGATGAAATCAGTAGCCCCTTTTGTATAGTAAGGTTCAAAGAGTCCTTGTATAGTAAGGGCGCTCCTACGCACCAGCTTCAGGAAGGGCTTCAAAGCTCCTCTAGCATTCCAAAATAAGGTATTTCTTTAACAAAGGGAAGGATCGGAAGGTTTACCTTTGGGACTCGAAGGTCTGACCTTGGATCTCATAGCCGGGCCTGGGGGAATCAAGGAGTCATCCTTTTACTTTCTGGTTCTTCTCGGTTTAACTGGTTGAAAACCATCTTCTTACTGTTCCTGAGATTGAAATAAATGCATGAGCTATGGTAACCACGCCGCTTCCATCTACTTCTATGCGAGTTTAGATGAGGAAAGCATTTTTTTTAATGAAAAATAGTAGATTGACTCATGTCTCTTAGGCTTACATATTTAAAAAAAAGAAAACTGAGGTAGTATCCCGCCTTCTCTAAAAAAGCCTTAACCTTCGGTGAATAGTAATGGGTCTTCACCGGTTTGGTAGTAGTGGCATCTTTGTAAGGATCTTCCTTATGAATGTGGTCTTCTCCCCAAAGGGGCTGCTCAGTCGACTGGCAGAACAAGGTCCCATGCCTCCCAGCCAACTAGGATGGGACAGTTTTCAGGTCTTGCACAACCGATACGTCCTTTGCTATAGATTTGGTGAGCCCATCAGGAGTGCGCATCATCTGGACCCCTTTTCGGGGAATAATTCCATTTCTAGAAGTTCCCTCTCGTATATCACCTTACTCACTTATGGACTTTGGACGACTAGGCTTTTCTTTCTGAATCAGATTCACTTCCGCTGCCAACCACACTACCATATGATGTGATAGTGTGAACAAAGGCCAAGACAAGAATAGTAGTCTATGAGAGGTTGCCCAGTTACAAAGCAGATAGTTGCCAGCTTGGGTAGCACTGAGAAAGTGTTATACCCCCATGATGTAGTCTGGACACGGAACTTGCCATGGTAGGTCCAAAGAGATTGATATGATTGTCATTAACAACGTTAACGACCACCGATCTGTAGCGTTCATCATAGCAATAATAAATATCCCTGAACCTTTTAACCGGGACAAAGGTCCTTCTCTTCCCCCCACCCTCTTCCACTATTCCAATCCTACTGAAATGAATAGTCAATTCTGGAAGGGAAGGCGGTAAATACCTTCCTACGCACCTTTCGAACCAATCAAGGTCACGATTGGAAAGTCTTAATAGGATCATAGGCGTATCCCAAAGCATGCCTACTTTCAGACGCTTCTTTCGAGGAATTGAATCCACTTAAAGTGAAGGTACTTTTAATCAAACTGAAAGAAATAGCTCCTAAAGACTGAGTCCCTTCAACTTAATTAGCGTATGTAACCATATAACGAGTACAAAAAAGAGGGAAGGTTTCGAGAAATAGAGGGACTCTTCCCGTATTGCAAGCAACCTTAAGAAAGCGTTCAGTCCCCCATGTTGGGGTGGCCCCCCATGACTCACTCAAGTGAAGATATAAAATGGGGTAGGTAGCTCTGAAGGTAGGATAACAAGAGGCGACTTATTGATTTGATTCACGGGACCCTAGCGAGTGAAGTGCGTAAGCCCTCGTGTAAGGGCGAGCACTCAATTAAAAAGGCGAATGAGCAGAGTGTGAAGCCTCTATCTGTTCCAGTCCCATTACCAGTCAGAAAGGTATTGATGCATTTCCTATCTCTAGTCTTTCCGTGGTAATGGGTAGACTCTTTCTTTAAGCCAGTCCCTTAAGACTAGTGTTGAGGTGATCGTAGGACTGTGTCAACCAAGGTTGCTCGCAAAAGTAAAACGACTATGATTTAAGAGTATGAGTCAGACCTAACTTGTTCTCGCTTTCTACGACAATCAAGCAATGAGTAAGGAAGAAGATATAGTCAAGGGGGAAAAAAGAGAGAGATCCGCATTCTTTTTTGAGTTTTCCCCTCCTCAAGCACTTGGGCCCTGACGTGCCCCACCAACCCCAGAGGGCCATGAATAAGAGGAATGAAAGAAGAGCTTATTAGTATTCAATGCTAGTCGAGACCAAGTCTCCCAATTTATCAAAAGGGTCAGTGGAGTTGTAGCATGAAGTTTCTGATGCTACAGAAAAGTTTGTGCCTGCTGCAGATTCACCATATGTTTTATTCTCCGCTCATAAGGTATTGAAACAGAAGAAACTGGCGAGCATATCCAGTTTGGGGCTCTAGTTTCCCCTGGGAGGGAGATCTCACCAGGTCCTCAAATAATATACCGCGATCCCCATCGCTGCTAAAATTGTGGAGCTTGTGTAAACCTCTATTTCAATCTCTTACCTGGCCCGCCTACAGAACTCCTGTTGTCCTACTACCAAGCATTCTCTCTTTACTCGCCTAAGGGTACACTAAGAAAGATTGCTACAACAACAAAAGGAAAGAGTATATACACCCATGAATCGTAGATCGGAACTGCCCTCGATTACCCGCACTGACTTCCTTGCCTTACGAAAAGAATTTCAAAAGTTTGATTTTTTAACTGTGAAATTAACCGGTGTGATTGAATCCGTAAAATATCTTTAATAAGAGAGTTTCCCATATAAATGAGTCCTCCCCTGAAGTCCTTTCTGCACTTGCTGCCTAGCCTTCGGGAATGAAAGTAAGTACCCCTGGTTTTCTTATTTATAAGGAGCTGCTTCCTAACCGCTTTCCAACATCATCTTTCTCTCTTTCCAAAGTAAAGGTAAACGACTAACTAAGCAAAGCACTAGGTACGGTCATCCTTAGACTAGACAAGCCAATCATTCAGACCTGACTTTCTCTATATTACCTTATTTTTGAATGCACGGGAAATTTCTGGTAGACCTGGACATGTTCCATGGCGCGAAGTCTCTTCTCATCTAATAGCTCTAATTGTGGGGATATCTAAAAAAGATGCTCTCCCTCTCATCCACATCAAAATCTTTGTCAAGCTGGGCCCTGATGAGGGATGGGAATGGCTGAATACGTCTGCCCTTTTCTTCGTACGCAAGTAAGCAACTGGCCAACAATTGTATCGACCTACAGGCCCTTCTCATAAGATGTTGCAAGATACGGGCCATAAAATGTCCGACGAAGCTTAAAGCAGACATCAAGAGCCAAATAAGAAGGGGGCCAACAAAATGCCTGTGAGAAGCTAATGCCTGTGAAGTTACAGGACATAGAACCAGGCCTAAGCAGCACCTAAGAAGCAGGTCCAGAAGTGGATTGAATCTTTTCCTGTCTAGAGACTAGCGGATTACCCTCAAATGAAAGGATTCAAATCTTCCTTCTTCTTTGAACAAGATAAGTGGACAGATGAGTTGAACAATACAGGGACAGATAAGCTACGCGAGGCTCCGCTTTGATATCTCCCAACCTAAAGGTTTATTCAGAGGTGGGTCTTTCAACCGCCTACTCTTTCGATGAAGGGTACACTACAAGACAATCGGTACTAAAAAGAGAAAATGGGGGGATTTCGTTGATATTGAGTCGACTATAAACTACTCATCTTTCTTGGAACCGTCGTTGTGTATGGGAAAGAGGGGTTCTACCTATGCTTGGTTGGGAAAAGGGTGAATGGTCCCAAAAGGGACGGGAAAAACCCACTAGAAAGAACGGGGGGTCATCCACTCCGTCGCTGGGTAGTCAACTTTATCCGTGACTCTGAGTACAAGATTTTCAGGATCAAGAAACTCGCAAACAAATATGCTCTGCTGGACTCTTTTATCGTATGCCCAGAAAATAGAATTTCGTAGAGAAAGAGCACTTTCCTCAATCATATGAGAGGGAATAAGAGCTAGAACCGCTAGGAATGAGACTACCGATTCTATCTCCCCTCAGTTGATGTAGTTGCTTGTCATTTTCGTAGTTGCTATTCTTTCTTTTTTGAATAGATATTGGGTTGGTGTTCAGTGTACCACCCTCGATCAAACTAGGGGTACAAGATCGAAAAGAATGCATTGGATGGATGCCCGGGCATTGAGAAGGAAGGACGCTTTTAGAGGCGAAAGGCCATAGGGAGATACCGTCTGTGATCCATGGATCTCCGATCGGGAAACCATATCCAAGCTCCATGGCTAGTCTGCGCTCTTTGGACTTTTCAAACTTAGCGAACTGAAACATCTGAGTAGCTAAAGGAAGGGAAATCAACTGAGACTCCATTAGTAGCGGCGAGCAAGAGCGGATTGGGGGTTTGAAGAAAAACAAACACGAAGCTTCGTTTCGATCCTTTCTATTCTAGTCGAGTTACTACGTTCCTTAGCAAAGTGTTCACTTCTTTTTCGCCAAGTTTCATTCGATTTTATTTTGATTGGATGATGGAAAAACTAGCAAGCTACGGCTTCAAAGCCGACCTTATTATTATGAAAAGGAGAAAGGGCTTTTTATAGAGAGAGGTTGAGTAAGGGGGGCGGAGCTTGAAGAGCGAAGCAAGTCGCGCTAGCCTATTACGTTTTTTAGCAGCAAGCAATGGTCTAACGACCCCCTAACCTAGGTTGGGGCAAAAACTCCAAAACTCGGGTTCCGATCCTATATATTATAGTCCCGTTCCAAACCTTTCTCTAATAAGAAGGTCAGTTTTCAAGCCCCTTGACTTTGTATTCTATTAGTCAAGGGCGCAGTGAACTGTAATTGTGAAAAGGTTGGAAGATCTGGCCAAAGAAAGTGATAGCCCTGTAGATTCGTTCCCATGGTTTGATCCTTCCCAGTAAAACGCAGCGTGTTCGAATTCTGATCGCTTTTACGCGAAAATGGGGGACCACACTCTAAGCCTAAGTATTCGTCAATGACCGATAGCGTACAAGTACCGTGAGGGAAAGGCGAAAAGAACCCTATTTAGGGAGTGCAATAGAGAACCTGAGATCTGATGCGAACAATCAGTCGAAGGAGCAGAGCTTAGAGCCTTAACTTTTTATTCTATTAGTTAAGCGCACTCACTCTAACGGCGTACCTTTTGCATGATGGGTCAGCGAGGAAATGGGAACAGCGGCTTACGCCATTAGGTGTAGGCACTTTCCAGAGGTGGAATCTTCTAGTTCTTCCTATTTGACCCGAAACCGATCGATCTAGCCATGAGCAGGTTGAAGAGAGCTCTAACAGGCCTTGAGGACCGAACCCACATATGTGGAAAAATACGGGGATAACTTGTGGCTAGGGGTGAAAGGCCAACCAAGATCGGATATAGCTGGTATTTCGCGAAATCTATTTTAGTAGAGCATATGATGTCGATGGCCCGAGGTAGAGCACTCAATGGGCTAGGGTGGCCCATTTTGCCTTACCAACCCCAGGGAAACTCCGAATACAGGCCTATATCATTTGTACAGATAGACTTTTTGGGTGCTAAGATCCAAAGTTGAGAGGGAAACAGCCCAGATCGTACGCTAAGGTCCCTAAGAAATCACTTAGTGGAAAAGGAAGTGATCGAGCGATGACAACCAGGAGGTGGGCTTGGAAGTAGCCATCCTTTGAAGAAAGCGTAATAGCTCACTGGTCTAGCTCCATGGCACCGAAAATGTATCAGGGCTCAAGTGATTCACCGAAGCAACGAGACCTTGAAAGCTACTTTTTCAAGTGTCAGTAGCGGAACGTTCTGTCAATCGGGGAAGGTTTTTTGTGACAACACCTGGAGATATCAAAAGTGAGAATGCTGACATGAGTAACGAGAAATCCTATGAAAAACACGATCGCCTACCAGTGGAAGGTTTTCTGCGTTCAGTCAATCTACACAGAGTGAATCAGTCCCTAAGGAAACCCCGAAAGGGCTGCCGTCTGATGGGTACACAAAAGTGATGAAGTTGCTTTGACTATAGAACCATGCCTGTCTGTTGGAGTGAATTGGATGATCGGGCCGAGGGCTGCCCCCTCTTCCCCCCACTATCCTTTCCCTAATATGAACCTTGAGTCATCAAAGCCTTTCTGACTCGGTCTGGCCTGGTTGCCCTACGCGACTGGCAACTGTTGTCATAGTCAATAAGGTTGAAACTTCCAGGAAAAAACTTTGAATTGGGAGGGCGATCCTCCCGGTGAACTGAACGTACCCTAAACCGACACAGGTGAACAAGTAGAGTATACTAGGGCGCTTGAGAGAACCATATCGAAGGAACTCGGTAAAATAACCCCGTAACTTCGGGAGAAGGGGTGCTCTCCTATCTTTTGATTAGGAAAGCGGCACATACCAGGGGGTAGCAACTGTTTATTAAAAACACAGGACTCCGCTAAGTGGTAACATGATGTGAGATGAACCATACTTATTCAGACAGTGTGCAGATAAAATGATTCGATGGTGTGTACCATACAGTGAAGTGAAGATTATCCTACACGAGTGTCATTCCTCTGTATATGGGGGACATTATGGTAGTGAGCGGACAGCGGCCAAGATTCTTCAAGCAGGATTCTATTGGCCTACTGTGTTCAAGGATGCCCACCAGTTTGTGAAAACTTGCGACAGATGTTAAAGGGTGGGTAACATATCAAAGCGGAATGAGATGCCACTATAGACTATCATGGATGTCGAAATTTTTGACATATGGGTAATAGATTTTATGGGACCGTTTCCTCCATCTTTCAACAACATGTACATTTTATTAGTTGTCGATTATGTGTCAAAATTAGTTGAAGTCGTAGCACTCCCCACAAATGATGCCAAAGTGGTTCTTATGTTCTTACATAAGAATATATTTACAAGATTTGGCACGCGAAGAGCAATGATTAGTGATGAGGGTAGTCACTTTTGCAACAGATCGTTTACAGCTCTTTTGGTGAAATATGGGGTCAATCATAGGGTGGCTACGGTATATCATCCCCAAATGAGTGGTCGGACTGAGGTTTCGAACAGAGAGGTAAAGAAGATTTTAGAGATAGTAGTGAACCCAACCAAAAAAGATTGGTCTCTAAAATTGGATGTTGCACTATGGGCTTATTGGACAGCATACAAAACACTGATTGGGATGTCACCATACCAGTTGGTTTACAGGAAAGCGTGTCACCTCCCAGTAGAATAATAGCATAAAGCTTATTGGGCCATTCAGAAACTTAATTTTGATCAAGCAGCTACATGAGAGAAAAGACTGCTCGAAATGAAAGAACTAGAAGAGTTTCGATTGCAAGCATACGAGAACTCAAAGCTATACAAGAAAAAGGTAAAGAAGTGGCACGACCAAAAGATCATGGAAAAATATTTTGAACCGGGACAATCAGTATTACTGTTCAATTCACGACTGCGATTGTTCCCCAGAAAGCTCAAATCTAAATGGTCAGGGCCATTCACAATCAAGAGGGTTTTCCCACATGGCGCCGTTGAGTTATACAGTAGGAATCTATTGGAGACATTTAAAGTCAAAGGTCATCGGCTGAAGCATTATTGGGGTGGCGACATCGACATTGATGTCATCGCAATCGGACTTGCCGACGCGCCATGAACAAGGAGTAGTCAGGCTGAAAGACTTAAGATCAAGTGCTAATTGGGAGGCAACCTAATTTTTACTTTCACTTTTAGTATTTTTGAGCATGCTAATTAATTTGTAGTTTAAAGTATTAGTGAGTGTTTAGTTAGTTTATTTTGATGTATTAGGTAGTTAGTGAGTCATGAATTTAAGTGAATTCAACCTTCAATGTTCAATGTTTTTGTTGTTGTCTTAAATTTATCATTTTATGGTGTTTTAGGTACTTAAAAAGCTCATGGATATGTGTTGGATGCAAAGAATTGGAAAAATCAAGTGTAACTGTAGTGTACCCCCCCCCCCCCCCCGGGGAAAACATTATATAAAGGAAACCCCTACCGGGGCGGGGGTACTTGATCCAGAAATAGTAGACCCCCCCCCCCGACCGGGGAGGATAATTTGCACAGTATACCCCCGCCGGGGCGGGGGTGTTGAACTAAAAGTAGTGTACCCCTCCCCTCGCCAGGGCGGGCATCTATAGCTCATTATCCCCCGCCTGGGTGGGGGTACGGGATCATGTAAAGTCAATTCTGTAGTTACACATAGTTCAGACCATCTTCCCCACTTGCATAACTGAAACCCACGACTCCTATACCCCCATTAACATGAATTTGCCACAAACTCCCCACTTTTACACTACATTAACCCATTAAACGCATACTCTACTCCTCTATATAAATTAAAACCCTAACTACACAATACCACAATTCCATTCCATAAAATTTCTGTCATTTAAAGAAAGGGTTCTTATAGTACGATTTTTGACAGCAAAAAGGGAGGGGAGAATCAACAAAATTGTAATACACTGAGGGTAAGCGGTTAGTTTTTACAATTTCTCATCACATATCACCATAATTAAAGTGTTATTACAAATTTTGGGGGTCTTGGAAGTCGTGCACACCAAGTGTTCGACGATTTATTCAAGTAAAGTTTGGGGGGAATTTGGCTTGAGTTCATCCAATCCAGTACCATGGCACCAATACCAGTAGCGAAACGATAGTGAGGCAAGAGTTACTGGTCTACACCACCGACTAGAGCCTTTGACAGATGAAAGTTCATCAGTGCCAACGCCACCGACCGCTATGACTATTTAGTGACCAAGGCATTAACTCCAGAACGTAGCTTGGCACCCGATAATGTGGATGGCGAAATGAAACAAAAAATATATGAAAAAGGATGGGATAGGTTCACTGACGACCAAGAGCACGTGATCGTTATTGTAGTGAAGGAATTCTATGCCAATGCAGAGGATAAGGCTCCATTCATAGCATTCGTAAGGGGCAAGCAAGTACCTTTCAGTGCTGATGCTATTAACGAGTACTACCGACTGTGAGTTCCTATGGAATGCCAGTATGCCTATTTGTGTGACCACGATCCTGACCATGAGGCCATTTTAACTGAAAAAACAAAGCCAGGCACCACATGGGTCAAGGACCGAAAAGGGGGCACCATCTTCCACAGCAAGGACCTAAGCCGCTATGGTAAAATATGGTATGCGTTCATGTGCGCCAAGCTATTCCAGTCCACACATACGACAGAGGTGATAAATGAGAAGATACTTCTGATGTTTGCGATTGTGCAAGATTTCCTTATCGACGTAGGTGCCATCATCAGTTTCTCTATATGAAGATGCCTATGATGGCCATTTTCCTGTGACTTGCCATACCCATCCCTCATATGTGGGCTGTGCAAGGAGGCTGGAGTGAGGTGGTTCGGTGATGAGACTACACAGATGACGCTTTAGACTTTGGACACAAGGATGATCGCACAATATACATTGTGGCCCGAGGGCGAGTCGGATCCAAGAGGAGTCGGGTTCATATTTCAACCTGCCTCTGAGGAGGAGGCTGATGCTGAGGACACCACTAATGATGATGAGTTCTAGGTGGATGAGAGGATGGGAGAGCAGGACACTGAGGAAATGCTGTAGTCCTGCAGAGATATGTTTAGGCCTCAATTTCAGAGCCCATAGAGACAAGTGGATGGGTACAACAAGGATGCCAACAAAAAAATGAGGAGACTCGCGGCCAGGCAGGACCATATGTTCAAGGCCATGAACATGTCCTTCGCCTCCTTGAACGCGATGCTTCAAAGTTTCAATCCAACTGCTCAGTTTCCATACCAGCTGCCTGCCCCAATACCAAGGTTTCCACCTTCCGATTCAGACAATGAAGAGCAACAACCACCACCACCTCCAGCTTAGATGATTACAGGAGAGTCCTCATCCACTTAATGCTTTATCTATACAATGAGGACATTGTAATTGTTTAGTTTGGGGGAGTTCGTTTAATTTTTATTTTTGCATGTATAATTTAGCATATTAGTTTACATATGTTAGTTTCATGTTTAGTTTAGGTTCATGTTAATGTTGCATTTAGCTAGTGTAGTTGCATGGTAGTGTAATATGTAAATAGTTTAGAGTAGTTTTTAATTCTGTTATGTTTATTCCATATCTAAAAAAAATTGTTAAGTAATGTGTTGTTTTGCATGAGTTCAGCGGTTTGATATATTATAGTCTATTTTGGCCAATGATGACAATGACTTCGCGTAGACAAGTACAATACCGACTATTAGTACTTTGATGTGATTTTCGGTTATGAATTAGATCTTTTTCTGTTTGAACATGATATAATAAGGTTAGCACAATAATAACAACTATATGGATTGATTTAGTTCAAATTTGTACATAAGAGACCTCTAAAGGATAATGTAAGTTGAATAAAAGAATGACAAGAATAGCTAGTGAAGGCGAAAATTAAGCAAAGACCTAAGTTTGGGGGGAAATCTGGAGTATATAAGCTTCATAATATATATATATATAAACGTTGTGGCATACTTGTCTAGTTTTATGGCCTTTGTTAATTGGGTAAGTAAACCCAAGGGGATTGTCTTTACACCTAGTGCCCTAAGGTCTTAATGGTCTGGGAGTCGTTGGTCGAAAGCTATTTAAGGTAGCATTGAAAAGCCTAAGGGAATAAGACATTGCATAGTCATGTGTATAAAAAATTAATAAAACGGGAAATAAGAGTAAAAAGCCCCCGTAAAGAAAAAATAAAAGCATAAGTACCCTATTTGGACCCTTGATATTGGTAATTGTTTGATTTTAGTTGGATCTTGACAGTTTTTGAAATTTTTGAGTTTAGACTGTATGATGCCTTCAAAGAGATTTGTTATGTATTAAATTTGAATTTGCATCAGTTAGCATGGGTGTTGAGCACACACGCACAATATCAATGATTATAGTTTAAGATTTGATGATTGATAGGAATTTATTGATTGGTTTTGATATGAAGTATTGTCATGTTTGCTTGATTTCTTTGAGGCTGGTTGAACAGACTTGTTTTTATCACTACTATTGGATTCGTAGACATATAGACTAGTTGCATTGCATTGCATAGCATTTTTGTGTTGTTTTATGCTCGAGGACTAGCATGGATTTAAGTTTGGGGGAGTTTGATGAGTGACTTTTATACCTACGATTTGGCCTCTAATTCAACCTTAAACTGTGTTAAGTTTGTATAATTATGTTTGTTTTTACTTGTGTAATGTTGTTTTGTGTTTAGGTGGGGTGGCGTAACATTTGTGGCTTACAAGATGGTTTCGTGGCTAAATTTGGCAAAAAAAAGGAGCTAACAACGGACTTCTACAGAATGGACCTCTGCCGGGGCAGACATTCTACATGCAAAAACCCCCGCCGGGGCGGAAGTACTAGACCAAAAACAGTAGCACCCCCCGTCGGGGCGGGCACTTAAAGAAGAAAAACACCCGGCGGGGCGGGGGTACGGGAAAAGGCCAGAGTCCTGTTGCGATTATGTTACTGCAGTGGCATGAAGGAATGAGGTTGGCATGGTTTGGAACTGTAATTGGCGTCGACTTATGGTCAGAGGACGTGTCCTAGACTGGATATTAGCAAGTAACAACAAAGGAGATAATATTATACAATTAATTGGAGAATCAATTAACTATTCTAAGCCCTAATTTTGAGAGATAGCATTGGAGGAAGGATTGAAGGTCTAAGCCACGACAATTGCATATTAGAGCTAAGGAGGAGGGTGGTTTTGGATTCATTCTCCTCTTTTTATTCACTTTTTGTAATTGGGATGATGATCACTTTGATGATTTTAGTTTTTATTTCGTTTGTGATGAACTAATTTACTTATTAGGCTTATGACGGATCTTATTGTTGAACGATGATTATGTAGCCTTAATTTCAGTTTAATAATCTAACATTCAGTTTATCTATTGTGATTTGTGCTTTAATTTATGAATTGCTTGATCACCAATTCTGTGTGGAATTATATGGACTCGAGAGATGAAATATGAATCTAGACTTAGTCACTATAGCATGTGTTCTTGAATTCTATAATTGAATGGAATCTTGATGAATGTTAGGGTACAGATGTGGTTAACATCGCATGTAATCGGCTAGAGAACTTGAATTTAAACCTTCTTTGATTGTAATTCACGTAGAGATATAGTGAATTAGTTGATTAAGGTGTTTAGCTTAATTCTATCTAATTTGTGGATTTAAGTTAATATGGTATTAGTGCATCGAGAGATGGCTAGTTCTACTTGAGTGTTCTTGATTAATAAACTGGGATAATGAATTGAACTAGAATAGGGTGTAGTAATTAGAGTGATACTTAAAGTGAAGTCGTAAGACTAATTCTCCATTGTTTGCTTGAGATTACAGTTTTTGAGTTTGTTGATTGCTTAGTATTTTTATGTTTTTAGTTTTTAATAGTTATAATCATTGAATTGGATAGTTTAATAAAATTGGGATTAATATAAAGCTGGTAATTGTTAGGATTAATTTCATACTAGTGTCTGTGGGAACGATACTTGACTTATCATTATATTATTTGTTGACCACGTACACTTGGCGTCGTTGCCGGGGACCTAGTATAGATTTTAATATTTTTCAATATCAGTTTAATTAGTCCAGTTTTACTTAAACATTTTTCTTTTCTTTTGTTCTTTCTTGTTTCAGGTTCTTGAAGCCAGTGTATGCAAACTCGGACTAAAAACCCAGACTTGCTTCCTTTTGAGGACAATATCGAGAAACGGTTTCAAAGGCAAAGTAAGTGGATAAAGGACACAAGGGAAAACTTTGAGGATTCTGAGACAGAAGAGACAATGGCTGCAGATGACCAGAAAGCGCTGAGGGATTTTTCTACTCCTAAGGTGACTGAACTTCAGTCGAGTATCACCAGGCCGGCGATTGCTACAAATACATTTGAGATTAAGCTTAAGACTATTCATATGATTCAGAATTCAGTTAAGTTTGGGGGACTAGCCAACGAAGATCCGAATGAACACTTGGTCAGCTTTTTGGAGATATGTGACACCTTCAGATACAATGGGGTGTCAGATGAAGTAATCAGAGTTCGCTTGTTCCCATTCACTCTGCGGGACAGGGCGAAGACTTGGCTACATTCTCTACCCTCGGGATCAATAACTACTTGGGAAGACCTTGCTCAGAAGTTCCTGGCTAAATTCTTTCCACCAGTCAAAACTGCAAAGATGAGAAACGAGATCACTATGTTTGAGCAGTAGCATTGGGAGTCTTTATATGAGGCATGTGAACGGTACAAGGAATTGCTCAGAAAATGCCCTTATAATTAACTACCCAAATGGCTACAGATGAATACGTTTTATAACGGGTTGAATGGGAATCTCAGGACTAGTATAGATGCAGCTTCGGGTGGAGCGTTACGGCTAAGAGTTTTGAGGAGGCATATGAGTTAGTTGAAACTATGGTAGCTAATAATTACCAATGCGATAGAGAACTTTAATTTAAACCTTCTTTGATTGTAATTCACATAGAGATATAGTGAATTAGTTGATTAAGATGTTTAGCTTAATTCTATCTAATTTGTGGATTTAAGTTAATATGGTATTACTGCAATAAGAGATGGCTAGTTCTACTTGAGTGTTCTTTATTAATAAACTGGGATAGTGAATTGAACTGGAATAGGGTGTAGTAATTAGAGTCATACTTAAAGTGAAGTCGTAAGCCTAATTCTCCATTGTTTGCTTGAGATTACAGTTTTTTAGTTTGTTGATTGCTTAGTATTTTTATGTTTTTAGTTTTTAATAGTTATAATCATTGAATTGGATAGTTTAATAAAATTGGGATTAATATAAAGCTGGTAATTGTTAGGATTAATTTCATACAAGTCTTTGTGGGAATGATACTTGACTTATCATTATATTACTTGTTGACCACGTATACTTGCGTGTGAGCGTGTATAGAATTTACCCAACACCCCACACTAGCATTTTGTCAAACACTTGGTATGCTATGTTTCATCAAACATCCTGACTTTCTCGCTTTGGACTTAGTGGTCATGACGGTTTGTCGACCGAGAACACACAAGTGCTCATACATCTCTTCTGAGGTATGTACAAACCTATCCTCTCTAGGTCCACCCGATAGGGAATAGAACAGAAAAGAATATCCAAGCTAGGTAATAATCCTACACATTCCTATACGAATTAACCATAACAAGGATTTAAAGCATAAGTTCTCAATTAGGTCATACATAGTGCACAGATATATTCTTATCATATACACAAATTATGCAGTCGAATCAAGTAAACAACTCATAATCACATGCCAATATATTAAGGTGTAAATCTACAATCTCTCTTTCAATTTCATATAGATTACCAAAATCATCACTAATTCCTTAGCAAGAATCATTAAGCATAAATATATTGATCCAAACCATATGGTGCCAACCAAATAGATAAGATATTCAATTCAAATTAATTCCATTATAACCTTAGTGCTAATAATTAGTTCATAGCTCTTAAACTAAACATAAGTAGCAATATAAACAACATTTATGGATTACAAACTCAAAGGAAGCAAATAGAAAAGAATAAACTCTATCAAAGCTTCTTTAGTCTCCAAGAATCCTAATCCTTTTAAGCTTTCCAATCCATGTTGCTAATTGCTCTTGCACTCTATGAAATCCCAAACATCTCCCTAATCTACCTAAACTATATGTACAATCATTACCTACTAGAAAATGGAGATGAAACTACAAAAGAAAAAGAGAGATAGAGTATCCCAGAGGGGATAATGTGATATGTCTAAGGAGGTTGCCCTCCCTATGTATATATATATGTGTTTACCCTTTTAGCTAGGTTAAATCCTACTCTTGTCTGCCTGGGAACCAGAGATGGCGCTGCAGTGCCAAGATTTAGCCTTGGAACGGCGCTGCAGCGCTGAATCAAAACCTTAGGTCAGTAAGTGGCGCTGCAGCGCCAGTTTGTGAAGGAACTAGGGCGCTGTAGCGCCAGGTTTAAGCCTGGCAACGGTGCTACAGCGCCGGTGCAAGAAAAATGGCATTTTTTCCCTGAAAGCGAGAAATGACCTAATAAGCCTTGCAACACATATATAAATAAAAATAATATAAAAGCAATATAAATTACGACAAACAAACAACTTCTTAAGCAATAAAGGATCCGATTCGCGGATATAAATCCCAGTCATCAAATACCCCCAAACTTAAGTCTTTGCTTGTCCTCAAGCAAACAATCTGAACAACCAGATCAATAGTAATACAAAAATGCAAATTAAATAATAATACTATATACCAGTATCATGGCTTCTAAGCTCAAAACAACTACTCTCAAAGAATAGGACAAACACAATTATGAATAAGGTTTCAATCAATTTTAGGCATAAGACTATATTCGATCCATTCTATGTGTGTGTGAAGACCAACCATCCTTACTAATCATAGCTCAAAATAAGCTCACATAATCAATTGTAATAACCAATATGATAACTCTGTAAACTCAAGCAATCAACAAGCATTAAGAACAAGACGCAAATGCAAGAAAAGATCAAAAGGCACTAACATGAAGACATCAAATCTGACTTGGACAATGCTTAATTACCTTAGGCTATCTAGAGTTACCCGCTAATGAGCTTTTGATCAATGACTCTCAAGCCAGATGGCTTTAGGGCACTAGGTATAGAACACCCTTATGGATCTAATAACTCGAGCAACAAAGGCTATGTAATCAAACATACCAAATAAGACTTTTATTCTAAACACGTTAACAATCAAAACCTTTAGGATGTCCATGCAATGCTTAATTACCTTAGGCTATTCAGAGGTGTAGAACACTCATATGGATCTAATAACTAAAGCAACAAAGGCCTCGTAATTAGCCTTATTCATCCTTTAATATTTTTTTAACAAAAAAACATGCCAGACTCCAAGATCTGAATCTGCATAAGCGTCTAAGTCTTTTATTACCTTGTATCCATGTAAGTTCAACAGAGTGAATGCATTTTCAAAACAATAACCAGGAAAAACTATATCAGAAATATAACTAGGTGTAACAGTTGGTCGATGCTCGCTAAGAAGAACGGATCAATAACAGTCTCAACTTATCAACTAAACTAACCCCTCATCCACACATTGTAAGACCCCAACTTTTATAAATAAAGATTAATTTTCTCTAAATATCTTTTTAAATAATAATGTGTGGATTTGATATAATATTATAGTTGTGGATAATATTTATAAATTTTACAAAGTAAGCAAGTTGTCATAAAATATTCGTTTGGTCGGAAAATATTCGTTTTATCAGGAAATATTCGCACGGCGGCACAATTATTGGTAGACCCCACAACGAAATTACTGTCGAATTTAGAAAGCGACAGAAATAACTTTTTATAAAAATAACGGTAAAAATTTTACCGTTAACTATTGAAATACCCTGTGATAAAAGTACAGTAATACGTGTGGTTGAATAGTAGCACACGGTATTGTACAGTATCTTTGATTATTGATGCTTACGTGAGATGTCACTCAGTTTTATTCAATTATTGCCACAGTAATTACTGTATAGTATCTCACATTATTGATTCAATTATTGTCATAATATTTTATATTATTAAATCAATAATTGAGACGACAAAGTTATTCATATTATTATTTGCATTATTGACAATGTCTAAAAAGTTCTGTCGAGAAAAGGGGTTTGGTCACCTAATTGCGTGCCAATAAAGAGAAGTCCTTATCGGAAAGCCCCCTCTTTCCTGAGAATGATCTTGTTGTTAATATTGTGAGTTATAATATTAATGATGAATAAATGTTATTAAAAATATGTTTTGAGAAGCCAAGTGAGTTGTGATAAATAGAAGGGGTTTTTATGAAGTATTTGTTGTAAGTTTGGCTTATTACATGGACCCCCACTTTTTCATTTTTCAAAATCGTCGGGAGAAAGTTCTCTCAGTTTTTGTTTTATAGTAATAAAATAGAAAACTTTATATATAAAACAAAATACTATTTATAAATAGAATATATTATATTTTATTATGTTGCATAGTGTTTGCATAGAATTGCATAGCGTTTGCATAGTGTTTGTATAGTAAAAAAATTAGAAAATCAGATTTCGCTGACTAAACCCGTGAATTCCTGCACTGTTGGTCCGTGATTTTCTAAATTCAAATTGTATTCTGACATTCTCCTATAAATACGATGCTTAGTTTAGAAATAAAAATCACACCAGAATTAGAGAATTCTTCTTCTATAATATTGAGCGTATTTCTTTAGAGTTTAAGGAAGCTTTGAGTGTAGAAAATAGTACAAGTTTTCTTCAAGAATATCTTCGCTATACCATTTAGAAGTACTCTCCTTTTAAGGTAAGGGATATTATTTTTGTTCAATATTCATATGAAATAATATTTTCTTCCATACTCTGTAGTATGTAAGCAATATTATTTCGTTTCGTATTCCTAATTCTACACTCATGTTGATAAGTATTGCTTCTATACTCCTTGAAATTTGTAGAATATCCTTGAAATTTACGCTTCATCTAGTATCGTTTCACAAGGATATTTTTCTAAACATTCTTGTTAAATTTTCATCTTCTCATATTGGGGTACTATTCATGAAGTACTATTCACGAGATACTATTCACTCAGGTACTATTCACCTGGGGCCCTATTCACGATAAAAATTAATTTCTTTTCTGTCCAAATTATTTTTGAAACATGTATATTATTCTTGAATTTTACTGCACAAAGCAGTTATCATGTTGACAATTTGGACATTCTTGAACTCTGGATAAATTGAATTATAAATCTTTAAAATTTATCCTTCCTTTCACTTAATTGAATTCTTATATCATTGTCATCATTCTCATGCTTATATTTTGATGAAAGTCATCTTTGGCCCGTAGTGCATAGATGGACTATTATTTGGTATTATTATGACCATAAATTATGCATCGGTATAATCATGACATGTAATGTTACAAATGATGTGGTAAAATTCCTCATTGGTCCATAGTGCATTGATGAACAGTTGTTTGGCATGATCATGACCATTGGTGATAATAACGAATATCCTTGGCCTGTAGTGCATGGATAATTCGTCGATGTGACACTAACGAATATCCTTGGCCCGTAGTGCATGGATAATTCGATGATGTGGATTATTTATTGAGATGTGTTACAGCGATAAAATATTGATGATGAACTTTTAAATCATAGAAGATATTAGATATCATGCTCTACTTGACTCTTCTAATGGATTGCTTGTTCCACTGCAGTTAAACTTGTTGTTTATTGTATTCTATCAGTTTACATTGTCGAAGGCTAACGATAATTTATTCTGCATTATCGTAGTCATAATATTATGTACTGGGCTAGTTGAGCTCACCCTTTGCTTTCATTGTTCTCTTCAGGAAATGAGAATATAGTTGGGACTAGTTGAGAAATGGAGTGACGGTGTGAGATGGTGGCTGTAGTAGTCCTCACTATTTTATAAAATAGTGTGATAATAATTGTAATGAGGACTCCATTTGAGTTTGGATTATATCTACAAGAAAACATTCGTGTTAAAACTCTCAGCTTATGTTTCGTTATATTTTGCACGACAGTTGTATAATTAAGTTTGTATTTGAATTATGTACCATGTATTTGGCGACTCAGAATGGGTTGTGTATACTTATTTTGGGGGCGTCACACACATGATTGACATAAACTCTTAGAAATAGTCATAATCACCAATGTGCCTATCATTAGCCACAATCAAAAAATTTATAATCTATATAGCCCATTCCCACCATATAAACAGTTCAAGATAGGGTTAATCAAAAACCATAGCATGACAAGATATAATATAATGTAAACCCTTGCACTAATAATAGCTTAAAATAGTGTAGTAAAGCCATAACATGGCATCAAGTATACCAATCTGTGTAAATCCCAAAAGATGGCTATAAATAAAATATGCTAATACTAAGAACTGCTCATGCATCCATACATCGTAAAATCTACAATAAACTAAGTCTGAGGCTACAAAAGCCCAAAAGATGTCAACTGAACATGACTGCACTACAAAAATAACTCCGTGTAGACCAAAATACTAAAAAGCTGTAACAAAAGCATACTTATGAAAGCATGGCATACATAAAGAAAAACTACTAAGATACGAATTACTCCAAACATGTCATAATAGATAGATAAGCATAACATCCTAAGAACTGGTGGAACTTAACATCCATGCATCAATAACATGACAATCCAAGGCTGCAATACAATAGCAGTTTATATTTGCAGCCTAGAATATTACTAAAATCAGATAATAACAAAATAGAGTTCATATGGCAGAATAGATAATATGGCAAAATATGGCAAAATAAAAGCTGATAAAACCATCCCCCAAACTTGAATTAGCCAATACCCTCATTGGCCAAATATATTATAGAGTTCAGTCAGAGCCATCACCCTCTGCACCCCCTCATGGCCCTCATCTCTGGCTAGGGATGGTGGATATGGTGTTAAGGTAAGAGGCTCAACAAATTGGAATGGCATAGAGTTCGCCTCTTCCCCACCATGTGTTGTATAGATGTTGGCGACCATGTTGGCAAACTCAGCATGGTACTGCACGAACTAGTTCTATCGCTAGACAATAGTATCCACTTTCCTATGCAGGAAGCTCATGCTTGCCATCAATTCTGCTAGGACCCCAGGTGGAGCAGACACAGACTCTGGTGTCTGGGTAGACGGTCCGACCTCTGTTGAAGGCGGCGGCTGTGGAGCCGGTAGGTAACCCTCTCCACGAGCGTGAGACTATGCTCCCTCCCAAACACCGAACTGCAATATGACATGATGATCTATAAGTGCCATAGGCGGTTGAGTGATCTCATCATTTTTCCATTGAACACCCTCTCGTTTACAAAGGCGAGTGATCAACGAAGGGTGAGGGAGCCCTGAAATCTTATTACTTTTAATTGCCTTCTTAATGGAATCCTAAATTAATACCATCATGTCCACCTTTAGACCCGTGACAATGGCGACTAACAAGACAGCCAGCTCTCTAGTGATGTCGCTTAGGTGGCGGGTAGGCATGATATTGGAACATATGAAGGCATACCATGCCTTACCATAACAACTCAATGCATGCTGTGGAAAACTTGTTTTCTCAAAGCTGTAATACGATCTCATCTGGGTTGTAGCTTCTAAGGCCGGGCTCCAATTAGTCTTTGCCATCAAAACTTAGGAATCCCAAACAAGTTATTGATGGTATGGCTATCGTAGGGAACCGCTTTCCCCCGAACTTTAACCACAGCTAGCCCATCTGCACTAGCATTGGCATAAAACTCCTGGACCACATAAATGATGGGCGAATTAGGATGCTTCGTGAAGTGAACCCACTTTTGCTCAATTATCATTTTCATAAGTTCGCTAACTTTCTTGTCATCGGGCCTCAAACCCCTCTTAGGCACTATGTTCCACTTGGCAAAAGTTTTGGTATACCGCTTCCAAGCTTCCTTGCTTATGAATTTCAAAGTATCCCACCTTGGTGCCACTGAAGAAGGACCACTGCTAGTGCGCGGACGTTTGGATGCCATGCCAAAATTTCAGTACTAAGTAAGAGTAATGGCTTCGCCCAATGCTAACAGAATTAATACTCGCCCGCAAGTTAAGTTAGTGAGAGTGAACCTCAATCAAGCCCAAAACCACAGAGGCAAAACGTCAAACACCTAGCGTGCACACTATCAAAGGGAAAGCTCTAACCCTAGCCTAAGCAATCACATACCCAATTCTATCTTACAAGTATCATAGCATAGCTAATGAAGTAGCAGAACATAAGATAAGAGCATGCCCAAATTTGCCCAAACCCAAAGTAAATGAAACCTCAAAAACCCTAAGTAGAAAGCTGCAATCCCACTTACCTTGTGATCAGGAATCTAAACAAACAAGAAGTAAGGAATCCCCTTTAGTGCGATTGGTTGAAGGTTGGAATCTGAGTAGGAGGTGTTAGGGCTCGAAAATCTTCACTTGGAGAGGGTCTAGGGCAGGTTCTGCTGAAAAAGGGAAATGGATGTGAAGAGTTTGTTGTGAAATGCCCAATTTGAGCATCTAAAACTCGCTAATGGCGTTGTAGCACGACGTTTGCTTTCTTTCTCGACGCTACAGCGCGAGATGAAAATTCGAGAAATGAGCAAGGCACTGTAGCGTGAGGCTAAGGTTAATTTCTGCCACTGTAGCGCGACTTTCCAATAGGTTAAATAAATTTTTGGTGCTACAGCGTGGCTTAAAGAGGAAGAACTGCCACTGCAACATGACTGCCCATTGAGCTGAGGTCTTTTTGGCGCTACAGTGCAGCTTGAAGTGCAAATTCTGCAGCTGTAGCGCTGGCCCTGCATAAAAACTTTCTACCTGATTTTCTTGCACAATGAAAACCACTGCAAATCCAGCAACACTTAACCTTTAACAATGCGCCCACAAAAGTTGTTCTAACATAAGAACGAGTGGCTAATAGGAAAGTTATTAGAGATCAAACATATAGAACTCCTAACGTCAAAAGTATAGGAAATTATAATGCAAGCAAATATACACATAAACTACCAAAATAACTACACTACCAAACATAGGCATATATACTATTAATAATAGTCAAAACACGAAAAATGTTAGAAGAGTTGATACTGAGATGGGGTTACCTCCCCACCGAGCACATGTTTATAGTCGTCGGCCTGACTCTGTCACTGCCATTCAATCCGACTCATATGCGAATATGACCATTTTATGGCGCCAATTTGTCAACTCGTTGGTGTTTATGGCAGACATGGATGATTTGCCATCCCAAAACTTCACTTCATTCATTGGCACAAAGAATCGTTCACCACTTGAATTATCCACTAATTCGCCTTTCTCACCAAATTGAAATAGTTCTTTATGCACTAGTGGGCCCTCTATGGTGTCAACAACCGTGAGCGTGGGCTTCAACTTCTCATCGGTCTCGACAATACACCCACTCATGATTCTTTCTTTTCCTTCCTCAAACTCCACAGATTGGTCAATAGGCACTTCAAAATCTCCCTCAACAACTTTATGAGACTAATCGCCTTTTCCTTGTGTATTCACCGTGCGATGCTCTTCAACCCCCTCGTTATGATTAGAAATTACCGGTAGACTACCTAGCGGTGGATTTATGATAGAATTGACGAGTTGTCCCATTTAACTCTTGAGGTTTCGCAATGAGGCATCTTGGTTCGCCATTCGAACCTCATTTTTATCTATAAAGTTAATAAGGAGCTCCTCAAGCATTCTCTCTTCGTCTCATTTTAAGTATATGAAAAGGACCTCATCCAATTGAGATGTCACCTCATATTACGGTGGAGACAGATATTCACATTCTTTTTTATAGAAAAAATTTGGATTATAATACTGCTCTTGACTGCAGTCCCATGAGTTTGGATAACCCTGACAGTCTCGATGATAGTACGTTGGTCCATCGTCATCTCGTTCCTGACAGTAGGCATTCTGAGTAGATTGACACTCCAGATTGTCAGAAAACCCTAAGAGATTTGCAATTTGATCTTACAATCGCTCAAGTCCTTCTGATTTCGGTTGTGCTGTCCTCTCAAAAGGCCATTGATAATAATGATCGTCCATAACCTGTAAGCTCAAAAACAAAAGGGAAAATCAAACAAATAAAAGATAAATATACGTTTAACTTAAGACTAAATTGATTGAAATCAATATTGGATAATATTAGAATAATAATTCCCCGACAACGGCGCCAAAAACTTGTTGGTCGATTTCGCAACCGATAAACCCGCGCAACTATACGCGGTCAACAAGTAATATAATGAAAAGTAGAGTGTCGAACCCACGAGGAATTATCACTAATATTTACCAAATACTGACCTTGTGTCGCTTATATCTTATTCGAATAGCAGAATAACAGATGTGTAATTAATCTAGTTATATCTAATTATCAAAGCAAGTAATTGGATAACGAATGGTATCTAAGGCGCTACAAGCTAAGATCATAACTTCACCTCACACTAGCATTTTGTCAAACACTTGGTGTGCTATATTTCATCAAACTTCCTGACTTTCTCTCTTTGGTCTTAGTGGCCATGACGGTTTGTAGATCGAGACTACACAAGTGCTCATACACCTCTTCCGCGGTATGTACAAACCTATCCTCTCTAGGTCCACCCGATAGGGAATAGAATAGAAAAAACATTCAAGCTAGGTAATAATCCTACACATTCCTATGCAAATTAATCATAACAAGGATTTAAAGCATAAGTTCTCAATTAGGTCACACATGGTGCACAGATATATTCCTATCCTATGCACAAATTATGTAGTCGAATCAAGTAGACAACTTATAATCACATGCCAATATATCAACGTGTAAATCTACAATCCCTCTTTCAATTTCATATAGATTACCAAAATCATCACTAATTCCTTATCAAGCATCATTAAGAATAAATATATTGATCCAAACCATATGGGGCCAACCAAATAGATAAGATATTCAATTCAAATTAACAAAGGGCTCCATTATAACCTTAGTGATAATAATTAGTTCATAGTTCTTAAACTAAACATAAGTAGCAATATAAACAACATTTATCGATTACAAAATCAAAGGAAACAAATAGAAAGGAATAAACTCTGTCAAAGCTTCTTCAGTCTCCAAGAATTCCAATCCTTTCAAGCTTTCCGATCCATGTTGCTAATTGCTCTTGAGCTCCATGAAATCCCAAACATCTCCCTAATCTACCTAAACTATATGTACAATCATTACCTACTAGAAAATGGAGATGAAACTACAAAAGAAAAGGAGAGATAGGGTATCCCAGATGGGATAATGTGATATCTCCAAGGAGGCTGCCCCTATGTATATATATTTATTTGACCTTTTAGCTAGGTTAAATCCTGCTCTTGTTTGCCTGGGAACTGGAGGTGGCACTGCAGCGCCAAGATTTTGCCTTGGAATAGTGTTACAGTGCTGAGTTAAAACCTTAGGTTAGTAAGTGGCGCTGCAGCACCAGTTTATGAAGGAACTAAACTGGGGCGCTACAGCGCTGCATTATTATCACTGCTTACCAGGAAGGGGCGCTGCAGTGCCAGGTTTAAGCCTGGCAATAGTGCTGCAGCACTTGTGCATGAAAAATGGCCTTTTTGCCCCTAAAAGCTGGAAATGACCTAATAAGCCTTGCAACACATATATTAATCAAAATAATATTAAAGTGATATAAATTAGGACGACCAATCAACTTCTTAAGCAATAAATGATCTGATTAGTAGTAATAAGTCCCACTCATCATCAACACATTTCTATTAATTTAAATTTACTATCCTTTCTTATTAATCAAGAACACGGATGTACATATAACCATCTCTCAATGCATTATATTCATATTAATTTAAATCCATAATTGATAGAATTAAGATGAACACCTTAATTACATAACTCATTATATCTCTATGTGAATTATAATTAAAGAAGGTTTAATCACAGGTTCTTAGGAGATTACGTGCGATACGTAGGTATACCTCTATCCTAAACATAAATTATGAATCCCAACATCATGCAGAAATCGCAATCACACGCTACTATGATTAGGTCTAAACCCATATTCCAACTCTCGAGTTCATATGGATTATCAAGTAATTAATGATCAAGCAATTCATTAATTAAGCATAAACCATAGTAGACAAATCTGGAAATAGTCTCAATGAATTAACATAAAAGCATGTCAACCTTCGTTACACAAAAAGATCCATCGTAGACTTAAAGTAGAAAATTAGTTCATGCTTGACGAAATAAAACTCAAAATCCACAAGTAATTACACATTCTGAATATAAGAAAGAAGATGAAGAAAGAGAATTAAAACTGATAAATAAGTTGCTGCTCTTCTCTACGTTCTTCTTCAATTCTTCACGTTAATCGCCTTGCTTTAATTCTCCAAAGTGTAATCCAAAACTAGGGTTTGATTAGATTTTCTAATAATGACCATGATACATTTTCTACCCTTTAACTTACCTTTTTCACGCTCCTGCTCACGCCCTAAATCTATCCCCAAAAGGTCTGTAGAATCCTATCAGTAACAGAAGTTTTCTCTTTAAATTTGACATTGCCGCCCTGGCATCACTTTTTACCTTGTTGACTGCCTCCCCGGCGGCACATGCTATTTGGAAATACCATTTTTAATCCTTTTTGTTCCCGATTCCTGGTTTCGCCATCCCAACCTATCCCTATAATGCAAAAACACCAAAAACACATAAAACCATCCTAAAAACACTTAAGATAACAATGATTAAGATTGAAAAACTATTCGATTCGTAGGTATGAAACCCACTTATCAGTAGTCGTTGGCATCACACATGAGTTCGAACGGAAGATTCCAATCAGGTGCAATGATGACTGGTGTAGTGACAGGCTTTTTCTTCAACAACTCAAATGCTTTGAGACACTCTGCATCAAATTTATAGGGGACGTCTTTTTCCAGTAATGAACACAGAGGTTTTGTGATTTTTGAGAAATCATAGATGAAGCGGCGGTAGAACCCTGCATGGCCCCAAAAAACTGCAGATCCCTTTCATAAAAGTTGGTAGAGGTAGATGTTCAATTGTCTCGATCTTTACTTTATCAACCTCTAAGCCTTCCACATATACTCGATGGTCCAATATGATCCCTTTTCTAACCATAAAATGACATTTTTCAAAATTAAGGACCAGATTAGTTTCCACACAACGTTGAAGAACTAAGGTCCGATTCTCTAAACAAAGATCAAAACTGTCCCAAAAAACCAAAATATCATCCATAAATATCTCCACATTCTACTCCACCATATCCAAAAATACTGCCATCATGCAGCGTTGGAAAGTAGCAGGTGCATTGCACAACCCGAAGGACATCTGCCAGAATACAAATGTTCTATAAAAGCAAGTGAAAGTTATCTTTTCTTGATCTTCTGGTGCTATGACAATTTGATTGTACCCCGAGTAGCCATCCAGTAAGTAATAGAACTAATGCCCTGCCAACCTATCCAACATTTTATCAATGAATGGCAAGGGAAAGTGATCCTTACGAGTTGCTTTTCTCAATTTCCTGTAATCCATGCACACCCACCATCCAGTCGCCATTCTTGTCAGAGTCAACTCATTATTTTCATTTTTTATCACTGTCATACCCCCTTTCTTTGGTACACATTGCATGGGACTAACCCACACATTATCTGATATATGATAAATGATATATGCATCCAGCCATTTGATAATTTCCTTTTTCACCACCTCTTTCATTATAAAATTTAATTTGCTCTGTTGTTCCACTACCGGTCGAGCATCGTCTTCTACCAAGATTTTATGCATACAAAATGAGGTAATGATTCCATTTATATCTTTTATAGTCCAGCCGATTACAGTTTTGAACTCTCTCAGTACTCTTAATAGCTTCTCTTTTTGTTACTTACTAAGTAATGTTGAGATGATAACTGGTAACGTGGAAGAATCTCCTAAGTAAGCATATCTGAGGGAGATACGTTCAACATTTATGTATACTCCAACGAAGGTGGAAACTTTGCTATGTGCAAACTAACCACAGTTGTTTCAAGCAGATCCCCATGTATATTTATCTCTGAAAGCTCGTTCATTGCTAACTCAACCCATTCAATTCTATAGCATTCTTCAGCCTCTTTTAGAAATTGCATTGCCTTAAACACATTAAAGGTTACCTCTTGATCTTGAACTGTAATACCCGAGAATTTCTGAATATTATTAATAAATAATTAATAAAAGTTGAATACTTATTTAAATATAATTAAATGTTATTGTGGCATGTGAAACTCTATTCAATTAAGTTAAGTATGACAGCAAGGTATTGTGATGAGACTAGTAAAGATCTTAACGTAAAGTTTATCAGAATTACCTAGCGTTGCATAATAGAGGACTGAGAGAATCATTAAGTGAATAAAAAAGAGAAACAGTTTAGTAAGAGATAGATTAATTATGTGTAATTGTATAACTCCATGCATGAAATGGATAGGATCTTTAACTAGTAGTATTATCAATTTAGGATTTAATTCATGCTATGTGGAACTATAATGATGGTAGGCGTTGGAACTAGCATGAAGCTAAACCAGTTTGGCACTGCCAGGGACCGACACAGCTTCGCCCTTCCTACAGTACAAACTGACGCAGTTGCGCTAGTGGCCAGAGTTAGAAAATTTGTTATTACTATAGATATAGTATGGAACATCATTGTAATGTGTGACATTATTAAAATCATATGATAAGAGTACATTTAATGGTATGAAGCACCAAGTAGCACAATAAAATCATGTGTGACATTTAATACAGAAATAGTTAATTAACTGTGCATCTCAGAAATTCGGAAAGGAATTAAATGTTAGAAAAATAGACATTTAATATTGGATAGTGTTATAATATTGAAGTATGTGTACTAATAATATCTATGGAAAATATTGGATAGTAATACTTAACTGCATTATTTTATCTACATTAAATACTAATTATGTAAACCCAATGTAAATGAATTATATGATATGGGTACATATAACTTTTCATTTTGTAATAACATTAGTACATTAAAATCATATGGGGAACCAAAAAGGAATTAAATTAACTACATTTAGAACTAAAACTGAGTATTAGAAAACCTTATCCCAAATCAGTTGGCAATAGTACCCTATATATCCTTTACATGCATTGCAGAGCATTGAACAGTGACCATAAACTAGGTGATGATGGCTATGAAAATGGTTGAGGGAGAATGGTTGTCCAACTCTTCCTTGACCATTGTTTTCTTCTTCTACACCATGGATTCCAACCTTAGTGTAAAACCATTAACCAGTCAACCCTTGTTGTATAAAAAGGCAGCTTCATTTCCATTTCTCGTTGCTAAAAATTGTCTGTTGATTTCCAAGAATTGAAAGTGTGAGTTGCTTGTTAATTAAGAATGAGCCTAGGATTTACAGAAGGAAGAAATTAAGCTAACTAAGCTTCATAGAAGGTAAAAATTCTTGTTTTAAATTCTTAATTCCAAACTTGGCAAATCATAGAAATTCTCTCCAATTCTTGTGAATTTAGTTTGGAAATGTGCTATCAAGTGTTTATGAAGTTTATATGTATGTAAAGAACCTAAAGAATAGGTCTGAGTATGTTAAAATGGAAGAAAATTGATAATTGTTTGATCTCTATCGAAGCAGAGCCTAGTCTGAACTAACCAGGGTAGGGCGCAACTGCGCGCTCCCTGCAGTTCAACACGACGCAGCTGCGCCTTGTACCAGTTATAATTTTGACTGTTGTTTTCAATTGGGGGGAAGACTAACACGATGTTATGACTTGAGCATGCATACAGATAGGTTTAACATATGGGTTTAGGTTCCTTGACGCAATATGAATACTTCAAATTGTATTTGTGTACATGTACTGAAAGGAATTATAGTTTTAAAAAATAAACTTTGACGAAACTTATGTACTTTAAGTTCTAATTTTGTGAGCATGAACATATGACCTAACTACACATAAGATGTGATTCAAAGTGATATGCATGTACTAAAATGTATTTTTGGCTTGGCTTAAAATGGTTTCAAAAGCAAACTCAGATATCTTTCAAACTAAGTTGCATTTGTATGAATAGTTATGTTCTGGAGATTTAAGATGGTATGTTTATGTTCATTGTGTCTCTAAACATGATTCACATGTGTTAGAAATAATGAAAGTTAACTAAGCATGAGTTTAGACATGTTTTATAGTGATAAACAATGTTAGCCATGCGTAAATGATGTGAACACTTGTAAGCATGCGTAGTACAGATTATGTAACCTCTTCATGTAGATATATGGTTGACATAGTAGGCCTTATGATTTCATGACCCTATTTGGCCCTACTTCATTAGAAATCCCAAACTAAGACCATGATGTGTAAAAGTGAACTTAGAATGGTCATACATGAATGTAAAGTCCTCTAGCATGTGTGCATGATAATTGTTAATGTCTTGCTATGCTAAAAAATAGACTGACACCAGGAGAGCAAAAGCTCAACTCTGGCCTGGCCAGGCGGCAGCACAGTTGCACCGTCCCTAAGCCTAGCCAGGGTGCGCCCTCCTACAATCTGGTCTGATGGTTTGTTTGTAATCGGTAAACTTGTAGCATGTATTGTATGCTGCTTTCAGTTCTAATACATGATTTCCATAATGTTTAAAGAGCTCTAACAATTAATCACTCTATGAGACCAAAAATCTAAAGTTTTACAAACTTTCGTGTTTCTTTTATACAAGATGGTTATATAGCTACATGGTGTGATAGCATGTTAATATGATTTTCCATTTACGTTGCTAAAATGATAAGGTATGTGTGTTATTGTATTATATGATCGAACATGTATGAGGATATTAACTTATAGAGTTGAGTAACTAATCAATGTGTGGTATACATAACTACGTTATAATAGGATTTCAAGTGTTGATAATCTATAAGTTGGTAAACGACGCTTGAGGCAAGTTTCCCTAACTTACACAACTTTGGATTTTGTGCAAGTTCTCTAACTTCATTTGATTCTCATATTGAATGCAAGTTCCCTAATTCTTTACACTGTATATATTGTATAATCCAAATTGTTTCCATATCAACCATATTTATATCGAACAAATATCTATTACTATTTAAAAATCATTTGTATATCTTGATGTTGTTGTAAGCATTGAACTTATTATTCTTAAATGCATTATAAAAGTTGTCTAAGCCATTGATTCGGCTAGACTATTGTCGTATGTTAGAAAGCTATCCAAACTAAATTGACTTTGTGCGGACTCTTAAATCTACGTGTAAGAAAAAGAACGGACACGTTTCAATTTACAGGTTGTGCGTAATGGCTATTTTCGTAAAGGACTCCTAAATATTAACACCCGAATTTTTCACAGTGTATACACTGGAAAATTCTAAAATTTTTACAGTAGGTTCATATATGTTATGAGAGTATACCCTGAAAATTTTAGATTTTCTGAGCAACACTCGATTTATGAAAAATGAAGTAAGATCCGAGTGTTTTGGGAACTTTAAAATTAGTAAATCATTTTATAAAATTTCAGAAAAATTTGGGAATCATTGTTGGTTCATATACTGTCCAAATCCAAAAAATAAAAATTTTTGGAATCAGTTTGGTACTTTTCCTAAAAATGATGAAGTTATGAATAAAAGAAAATAAATAGTTAAATGATGTCCTAAATAAGAAAAATGTGATTTTAATGCTTGAATACTCCTAATATATAATATTATGACTATTTTAGGGAATTTTGGTAATTTATTATTGTGAGGACCCCAAACTCGGGTACTTGAAACCCGAACTCGGTTCTTCACGATACCATTTCTATAAGCGGAATAATACTAATAATAATAACATTAATATAAAGATCAACTTAATTTATATATCATCAGAGTCTAATCCCAAGTACGTAACCTTTAAACATTCATTACAACCCATGATAGATAATATATGTCATAATTGTCTTTATATTAACATCAACTATTACACAAGATAACATTTGCATTCAATCAGCAACCTTCCCTTTTTCCTTGGTCTTAGCAGAGCTCTCTGGTCATTCACACTTAGCTGAAAATATTTAAATTAAGCAAGGTTGAGGATTTGAGTGCCCAGTAAGTAATAGCAATTATATATATATATATAAGTTGAAAGGATTTAAATATTTTCTTTGTACTATTCTTCTACAACAAGTCAATAGTTGTGAAGTATTCTGAACCGATAAATATAACATAACAACTCTCTTTCAAATTTTTGAAACTACATATTGACTCTAACTGGGGTTATGGTGACATGCCATAAACATTGTTTTTATTTTCAAAAAGGTTAAATAGAAAGTCATCTGTAAACCTTCATAACTTACGGGCACGGGGGGTGATCAGCCCGTTATGCCCTGTATTGATCAATACTACACACAAGAACGAGGGCATCGTTCACTTTGTCCGCCTTGGGCGCATAAATGTTTTCCCATGTAGGGATGTTCATACTTGTCTGGGTTCTAAATCAAAGCTTTTATCTTGCTCAACAATATTCTATAATGCAACATATATATATATATATATATATATATATATATATATATATATATATACGGGTAATTGACAAAGGTATATCAACATGTGATTAAATACAATGATTATCCAAGTGGGGACACTTGTATAACCATTTACAGAAATTAACGAACAGAATATATATATATATATATATATATATATATATATATATATATCTGAATTACCATATACTAACATGTTGATAAGCAATGAGCGTATATAATATAAGGTTAATAATCTGTAAAGTAATAATATCATTCGTAAATATTCTTACTCATGTCCATTGCATAAAGAAAATACAAAGGTAAGATACTTACCTGAAGCGCTGCTTACAGTTTGTAATTTAGATTTATCGCTTATCTCACGACCTATCATTAATAAGATCGTTCGTTCTATTAGAACAACATAATATAACACATAACACTGCTTATTGCAGTCAGCACATACCCTAATCACATTGGCACATAGATTTAACAACCATTGAATCACAAATAATCATTTATCTAATCACATTATCTAAGTCCAGATCAATTTCTGAAATATGTCGGTGTACCGAAAACTTTATTAGGTAATTATCGAGTCTAAGACTCTATTCTGTAACTTAATATCAGTCATATTATTTTTAAATGACTTAATATAATTTTAAAATATTTATTATAATTTATCACGAAATTTCAAACATCGGAATCACATTAAAATGATTTAAATACTAATCAATTCTATTATCATTAATATCTAATTAATATTAAACTATTAATGAAATCATTTTCAAAATATTAAAGTTATTTATAATAACTCAAAATATTTTTAAAGTATTAAAATTACCCTTAAATGATTTTTAAAACATTTAAAATCATTTCTAAATAATTACCATTAATATTAAGGTATTAATGTTCTATTTATCAAAATATTAAAAGTCATTATTCATAACTTAAAATATTTTTAATTCATTTATATCCTTTTAAATGATTTTTAAATTAATAAAACCATTTTTAAACTATTTATTTAATATAATTATTAAATAAATTTACTATTTTTAATAATAAGTTAATAATCATTAATATTAATTTATTAATGAAATTATCCTTTAAATATTAAAATTTATATTTTATAACTTAAAATATTTTTAAACACTTTATTTTCATTTAAAATGATTTTTATAATATTAAAATCATTTTTAAACTAAATTATTAAATAACGTTAATATCATTAATATTAATTAATGAAATTTCATCACAAATTATTGAAAGTTATCAAAAATAACTTAAATTATTTTCTTATACCATATTATAATTTTAAATGATTTTTCATGTATTAAAATCATTTTTAAATAATTTATTTAATAGTATAATTAAATAAATTAAATACTTTTAATATTCCAAAAATATTAAATATTTATGAAATATATTCAAAATAATTAAAAACTAATTTTCAAAATTTAAAATAATTTTTAAAACTATTTTTTTTGTAATTTTTAGAATTTATTTTCTATTTGTAAAGCATTTTTCGGAATTTAGGAAATTAAATTAATTAAATCCGTCGCTAAAGGCTTTAGCGACGATTTCTGTCGCAATAGGTGTTCTTGAGGGCCAAGAACACTAGCATTCAATGGCTAAGGTACCTACTTTGACCGGCTTTAACTTTCAGTCTACACATGTTCTGGACAATCTTATGGATTGATCGTGTAGTATTTATGTAATACTACATGAATCAACCATCAAATCAGCCATACAAACACATAGCACAAAGATCTGGCCATTCAAAATCGTTGTCAGAACTTTCTGGGTTTTCCAGAAACCCAGTCAGCTTCTAGGTCCATTTTGTAGCTTAAATTCCTATACGTTCTAGTTACTGTTAATGTGATTTAATTGTTTAGGATTGTAGTATACATGACAAGGTACAATTATCAACCATCAAACCGACTTAACTACATCAAAATTATAATCTAGAATCTGGTCAAACATTGACATAACTAATGTTCATACGGTTTCTGGGTTTTCCCAGAAACTCCATCCGTGAGTGAGTGGCCTAGTTTGAGCATAGATTACGATCATTCTGTTTATCTCTTAGGTGATTTATGAGCATGAATATGTAGCACGTAAACAAGAGTACAATCTTAAAATACTAACACAAACAAATCAGCCAAAACATGCAAGATCTGGGACCACAAACTTCTTGTCAGACGCTGAAGAACAGATTACGGGTTACCCAGAATTTGAAAGTCAATTCCGAGAGACCTACTTTGACCATCCACTACTTACAATCTGTTGATTGTTTGAGTGATTTAAAGGCATGGATCTGGAGTATAACTTACTGGATACAAACTAGATGCAACAACATCAACAAAATATTTAACACCTGACAGATAAGAGCCTTGAAAAATGTTGTCAGACACTGTTCTTGAGTTTCTGGGCTGCCCAGAAACTCTTGGTCATGCTCGGTCAACTGAGTTTGACCATGAATAACGTTTGTTCTGGACATGATCTAAGCCTGATTTCAAGTTTAGAGTACAGTCCTTACAGCAAACGAGAAGTATAAAACATCAAACATGCAAAATCATTAACAGGCTCAGATCTATGGCCTCTGACATTCGGTTGTCAGACACAAAATTAGGGTTCATGGCAGTTTTGAAAAACTTTAATTTTAAGGTACTTTGAGGTTATAGATCTATGATGTAATCATAGATCATCATATAACATCTTCTAACACTTAAATAAACACATAAACAAGAAATCTAACATGGCTTTAAAGAATCAAGATTGAGTTTTAGGGTTATACCTCCTTCTTGAAATTGCTTTGATCTTGCTTCTTATTCTGTTTGTGATGTTCTAAGAACTTGTTTGAGGACTGAAAAACTTAGAGAATTTCGTGGGTTTAGAGAGAGGATGGCTATGTTGAGTGTTAGAACACAAATGACCCAAATTATGAACTTTCTCTCTCTTAATCTATATTTATATTGAGCTAGATGCAATGTATGGCTGGTGTATTGGCTGATATGAAATTATTTTGGCACATGGGATATCTAGGGTTGGTAAACAACCCAAATTATGGCAAGATTTGCAAGCAAGCTATCTTGTATAAAAAAAACAAAATCCTAAAATGTTATTTTAGTAAACTAACAAAGCAATTAAGGGTATTCTTGACCATGGTTCTTGAATCTAGGGCTTAATCAACATAGCTTATACTTTAAGGTTTCCCAAATAATTTCTAAGGTAAAAAAAAAAAATTAAGTTCAGAGATTAATAAAATTTTAAATAGAACTCACTTAATTAAAATTAGGATTTTTAAATAAAAATTAGGGTTTTTAATAATAAAATTAAGGTCTTCTAATTTCACGATTAGGGTTTACAATTAGTAATTAGGATTTATAATTACTAATTTGGGTTTCTAAATTTAAAAATTAGGATTTCTAGAAATTACGATTTCTAAATATTAATTAGGGTTTTGCTAATTAACATTTAATTCTATAATTCATAACCTTAAACATAATAACACAGTTACATAATAATCTCAAACTCATAACTGAGTTTTTAAATTAGGGTTTCTAATTATTTTGGTCCACAAATATTATTTAGGTTTTATAAAACTTAGGTTTTTGACATTATACACCATAATTGACCAACCATTGTCAGTCCACAAACATACAGTTCATATTTATAGAACTGAAAAATTAAAATATAATATTATTATACTATTATTCTTATCCATTGATAAAAATCCAAGATTAGGGTTTGGATTCCATATCTGATTTATTCTTCATATTTAACCTTAATAATTAAGGTAAAATAATTAACTTAATAATATGTACTAAAATTCATATAATAAAATAATTATTATAAAAATCATTTCATATATTATTTAAATAATATATGCTTATATTTTCATGGAAAATAATTAATAAAAATATTTCCATTATAAAATTAATTATTATAAAAATATACTTTATAATAATTAATAATTCTAAAATAAAATTATTTGTAAATATTTATGTAATAAATATATTTTTATTTACCACATAATTACACATACTCATTATCTTGTACAAATCCTCATTCTTAAATAAATAAATAAATAAATAAAATTTATACGCAAAATTTCTGATTTATTTATGTAGAAAATATCGGGTTGTTACATTCACCCTCCTTTATAAAGATTCCGTCCCCGGAATCACCGTTTTAAAACCTATACATACACGGCACATAGCATACACAATTATTGCAAGTAGATCTCGATCAACTTTGATCGAACTGATCTTTAACTATTCACATAAAGCTTGTCTTTCTGATTAAACGGAAAAATTGGTTTCTAAAAGAACTCAAATTCCTCCTCAAACTTTCTTTATAAAATAATTTACTATATATAGGAAAATCATGTATAAGAAAATAAAAGGCATACGAATAATACCTGGAGTTCCAATGCCAACTGCTGCCGTATCCTGAACCGTCATGTTGTAGACTCTCGCAGTAGATTTTGTTGGCTTGCTTGACGAAGTCGGTCCGGTGATTGCTAAAGTTCCACTGTTAGTGCCCATGTTCACACTTCCTGTCTCCACCCTCCTCTTCGGACAATCTTTCACCCTGTGCTCTGTCGATTCGCATATAAAACATCCACTATTCATCCTAGGATTGGGGCAGTTGGGAGAGATATGGCCCTCTTGTGACGCCTCCAAATTCGGGTACTTGAAACCCGAACTCGGTGCTTCACGATACAATTTCTATGAGCGAAATTGTACGAATAATAATAACAATAATATGAATAACAACTTAATTTACATAATTATCAGAGTTTATCTCCCCAGGTACGAGACCTTAAAGTACATTCCATATAATACATGATATTATTTATATATATATATATATATATATATATATATATATATATATATATCATTATCTTAATAATATAAACTATTACAGCAACTACCACAAATCTTATTCAGTTAGCTTTCCTTTTCCTTTGTTTCTGCACGAGCTTTCTGGTTCTTCAAACTTAACTGAAAACATTTAAATTAAGCAAGAATGAGCATTTGAGTGCCCAGCAAGTAATAACAATAATATATATTAGCTGAAAGATTTAAATGTTTTCTTTGAAAGACACTTCTACAACGAATCAACAGTTCTGAAGTAAGCTGTACCAAGAATAATAATAACATAACAACTCTCTTTCACATTTTTGAAACTACGTATTGACTATAAGAAGGGTTAAGTGACATATCATGAATATTGTTTTCTTTTTCGAAAAGGTTAAACAGAAATTCATCTACAAACCGTCATAACTTACGGACACGGAGGTAATCAGGCCGTTGTGTCCTGCATTGATCAATACTACATTTTAAGAACTCTCTCTACCTTGGGCGCATAAAAGTTTTCCCTATGTAAGGGATGTTCATATTTGTCTGGGTTCTAAAGCAAAGGTTTTATCTTGTTCAACAATAATCTATAATTCAACCTATATATATAAGGGTAATTGACAAAGGTATATCAACATGTGGTTAAATACAATGATTATCCAAGTGGGGACACTTATATAACCATTTTATAGAAATTAACGAACATAATATATATCTGAATTACCATATACTTACATGTTGATAAACAATGAGCAGATATAGAATATGTCGCAGTAGAGTTGATAATATAGCATAATAATAATTTAATTCTGAAACTTCCTACTCACGTCCATTGCATAAAGGAAATACAAAGGTAGGATACTTGCCTGATACACTGATTACAATTCTCAACTTAGTTCTATCTCTTTATATCACAACCTATCATTAATCAGATCATTCGTTCGATTAGAACAATATATTATAACACATAGTACTGCCTATTACAGTCAGCACATAATCTAATCACCTTAAAACACATATTTAACAGTCATTACATCATAAACAAATATTAATACAGTCAAAATATCTAAGTTCAGATAAATTTCTGACATTTGTCGGCGTACCGACAACTTTATTTAATAATTATCGAGTCTAAGACTCTATTCTGTATCTCAATATTCATAAGTATCAGTCATATTATTTTTAATTTACTTAAAATAATTTTTAAACACTTATTATAATTTATCAAGAATTTTCAAACATCGGAATCATAATTAAATGATTTAAATATCAAATAATTCTATTATCATTAACATTTAATCAATATTAAATTATTAATGAAACTGTTGCCAAAATATTAAAGTTATGTATAATAACTCAAAATGCTTTTAAAATATTTATATTACTCTTAAATAATTTTTAAAATATTTAAAATTATTTTTAAATAATTATCATTAATATTAAAATATTAATGCACTTTTTATCTAAATATTAAAAGTTATTTATTATAACTTAAAATATTTTTAATTCATTTATATCCTTTTTAAATGTTTTTTAAATAAATAAAACTATTAATTTAATATAATTATTAAATAAACTAAATATCATCAATATTAGATTAATATCATTAATATTAAATTAATAATATTTTTTATAACAAAATATCCAAAGTCATATTTTAAAACTCAAAATATTTTTATGATACTATAAATAATTTTTAAAATCATTAATTCTATTTTTCATAATTATTTCATACATTTATTAAATAACTTAAACATCATTAATATTAATTAATTGATGAAATTTCATCATAAAATATTAAAATTCATCAAAAATAACTTAAAATATTTTCTAACACAATAATATAATTTTTCATGATTTTTCATGAATTAAAATAATTTATTTAATATTATAATTAAATAAATAAATACCTTTTTATATTCCAAAAATACTAAATATTTTTGAAATATACTCAAAATAGTTAAAAACTATTTTTCAGACTTTCAAATAATTTTTTAGAATTTATTATGTATTTTTAATAATTAAAATCTAATTTTTCTAATTTTTAAATCATTTTCAGAATTTTCAGAAATTAAAATTTTTAAAATAAATCAAAACCGTCGCTAAAGGCTTTAGCGACGCTTATCTGTTGCCTTAGGTGTTCTTGAGCCTCAAGAACACTGACAAGACAGTTATCAAGGTGTCTAGTTTGACCGATTATAATTCTCAATCCATTACGTTTCTGGGCAATCTAACACTTGAATCTTGTGGTGCTCATGTAATACTACAATTACCAACAAACATCATGACTAAAAAACATCAGATATAAGAGTTATTAGCCATCAAAAAGTCTGACAAGGCTGTTCTTCGACTGAAGAACAATCGAGGTGCCTACTTTGGATCCTTATAACTTCCAATCTGTGTATTGTTTCTGTGATCTACCAATTGGAGTGTGTAGACAACATGTAGGACTACAACTACAAAGCATCATAACACATTAACATCATAACATGAGCAAGATCTAGCTGGTCAAACTTCAAAGCGGAATCTGCTCAAAAAAATTCTGGGTTTGTGTTCTTCAGCGTTTTCGGTCAACGGGTTTTGACCATGAATAACTCCCGATCTACAAAAGCTATGAACTTGATTCTTTTTGCATATTAAAGACGACATATCCGACTACACATAACAACTTTTAAACAACAAAAATCATGATCGAGCAAAGATTTATAAGCTCTGACATTTGCCAAAAAATATTTTCTGGATACTTCGAATATTTTCTGGGTTTGAAGAACAGCCGGTCAATGTCGGCCAACCCACTTTGACCTTAAATAACTTTTGATCCAAAATAGATATGGACCTAATTCGTTTTGGAGATTAAAGACCACATAACAATCTACACATATCAACTTTTAAAACACAAAACACATTAAAGATCACAAAGATATAAGGCTTGACATTTGCCAAAAAATCACAGAAAATAAAATTTCTAGATTTTGGAAATCTTCAAATCCGAGCTTCTAAATGTTATGGATCCAACATCTAACAACTCAGATCATCCTTAGACACTATAATCAACATGTTCTAACATTTAAACATAACATCTAACACCAAAAGTTTAAAAAAAAATTCAAGCTAGAGTTTATACCTTTTCTAAGCTTTGATTCTTGATTCTTGGCTTATGATTTGTTATGATTGGTAGTAGGGCTTTGTTTTGGGACTGAAATACTACAATAATTCGTAGGTTTTAGAGAGAGAAGCTCAAGGATGAGAGTTGGGCAATTTTTAGTGTACAAAAATGCCTTAATTCTCTCTCCAATCTATATATAAACCAAATTAGATGCATTGAATGCTCAAAATGGTGATTGAATCTGAATATAATTGAGTCTTGGATGCTAAATTGGTAGGGTAGGATGTTTGCCATGCTTTGATAGCAATAATGCACAATAATTCACTAATAATACACTAAAGAGACAAAAAGGGCATTTTGGTAATTTCACTTAAAATCTCAAAGGCATTCTTGTACAAGGTGATTAAATCTAGGGTTTATTCACTAGATTGAAAATCTTACAATTTCCCAAATAATTTATAGGGTTTGGACAATTTAAAATTTAAAGTGTAATACAATTTTAATTTAAAACATACTAATTAAATTAGGGTTTTTAATAGAAATTAGGGTTTTTAAATTAGGGTTCCTAAATATTATTAGGGTTCCTAAATTAATTAGTGTTTCCTAATTATCTTTATAATTCACAAAATAATAATTAGGGTTTCTAAAATTTGCAATTAGGGTTTTCAAATAAATAATTAGGGTTTTTCCTAATTATCAGCATAAAACAATAATTAGGGTTTCTTCTAATTACAGAAATTCTAATACGCAAAAGAATTCATATAACACAATTACTACTCAGTCTTAACTCATAATTGAGTTTAACAATTAGGGTTTCACAACACAATATTAGGTTATGACCCAATTTACCACAATTGACCAACATTAACAGTCTACAGATATACGATATATATTTAAGCACTGAAAATTAAAATATAATTAATTGTACATTATTATTCTCATTCCTGGATAAAAATCCAAGTTTAGGGTTTGGATTTCATATCTGACTTATCCTTCGTGCACAACATCAATAATCAAGTTAAAATAATTAACTTAAATATTCTGAACAAATTCATATAATAACATATTTATTATTTTAATTCTAATTGTCACTTCATATATTATTTAAATAATATATAAATTATATTTTCATGGAACATAAATAATAAAAATATTTCTGCTTACAGAAATTAATTACCATAAGAATATAATTTGTAGTAATTAATAATTCTAAAATTATTTCTAATTTTTCAAGTAATAAATATATTCGCATTTATCATCATAATACTTGACACTTATTCTCTTTGTAAAAAAAAATTATATGCAAAATTTCTTATCTATTTATATAAAAAAATATCGGGTTATTATATTCACCCTCCCTTATAAGGATTTCGTCCCCGAAATTACCGTTTTAAAACTCATATATACAAGGGTACATAGCATATATAATAATTGCAAGTAGACATCGATCATAATTGATCGAACTGATCTTTTACTATTCAGCATAACTGTGACGAACGAGAATTTTGTAAATTATTTTAAATATTTATTGAGTTAAATAAATATTTTTCGATGATTTAATTATTAGATTTAATAATTAATTGATGCAATTGTGGTAGATTAATTTAATTATATGTGTTACATTTATTAAATTAATGTAGAGAATTTTTAATATTCAAAGTATGTGATTATGTGAGCTTATTGAATTAAATGAATTATTTAATTAAGCATGATGTTACTTTAATTAATTTAATTATTAATTAGAGATTTAATAAATTATTATTATTTATTAAAGAGATAATTAATATTGTGACTACGTGAATTTATGAGAAATTATTATATTTTATTTAAAGTAAATTAAATAAAATATTAGATTTATCTTATAAGAGTGTGACATTAATTAAACTATATTATAAAGCTCTATTAAATTAAATAGTTTTGAATTAATTTGCTAAGCCAAACATGGCACTAAGGGAGGTTATGGGCAGTTAACCCATGACTGGGTTAACTGACCATAATACGCCAGTTCTTTTATCGACGTCTTTTCTTTTCTTCATTTGTTAAGTCTGGCATAGCATCACAGAGAGAGATTTAGAAATTTTTGAAGGAGAGTGTAAGTTGTGTGAATTAAAGGACTAATTGAGAAGGTTTTAATTCTACTCATTTATACTCTGGGTAATTTTCTCCAAACCCAAATTCTTATTTCACGTCTTTTTAAGTTTTATGATTATGGCTTTCATATATTCTGTTAATCTCTGTGAAGTGAGAAATTGTGTTATGTTATATCAAATTGTGTTTAATTATGTATATGTTGTAAACCATAACATCAAATTCATGAAAACATGTCGTACATATGTTATTTCAAAATAAACAGAGTACGTGATATGGCCATATGGCCATATATGTGATAATTGATGTATTGATTATATATTATCCCTAAATTTTACACCCTTACATTATTGAGCATGTTGATACGGAGAGATTGGAGTTTAAATGAACGGATTCGGTGTTATAACGAATCCGTAGGGAGAATTTTCATATAAAGTTTTCTAAACTTCACGAACATCAAAGTCAGTAATTTTGTTAGGCTTTAAATCTGTTAATAAGTGTTTAAAATTGGTTTTGTCAGTATATAAATGTTGGGTAATGATTATATATAAATTATAGCTTATGGGTATGTTTAATTTCGAGTAGAACTTTAAGAAATTTGGAGAAATTGGCAAGTTCTGCGACTTTCGCGAACTGCCATTTCTGTACCTGGTACGCCGCGCCGCAGCGCCGGCTGCCTGTTCATTTCCCGCGCCGCAGCGCCACCGTGCCGTAGCGCCATGACTCGAGCCACGGCGCCACAGCGTCGCAGCGCCAAGGGCCCGGCCACAGCGCCACGGCGCCGCAGCGCGAATCCTTAGTTCAATAGTGGCGCCGCAGCGCCACTCTCCAGAAAATGTCAGAAATGTATTTTTTTAAAATGTTAAAGTCTAACAAGTGTTAGTGGATTGATGTAATGAACATGTAATCATGTTAGGGGTATTATGAGATGATAAAATAGTTGTTTAACATGTAATAAAATATTATATGTGAATTAAATTATTAAATACATAATTAGTTTGATAATTCATGAAGTATAAATTATGTGACAACGTGATAATTTGACTAAGTTTAGTCAATAATTAAAGTAGACAACAAGAATGAGTTTATATTGATTAGTTAATTTATAATTAACTGGTATTGTGTATATGAATGGTATGTAGGATTTAATTCAAAGAACGTACTTAGTTAAAGAGTATTCTACGCACGAGGCAAGTATCTTATCCCTAACTCCATTCTATTGAGCAAGTTTATTTAAACTTAAACGTTACTTTTATGTCGAACAAGTTTCCCTAACCCCACTTGTCATTATTGTTCAAGTTTATTATTTACCTTGAATAAATTATCCTTGTTATTATTCAAGTTCAAGCATGATATTAAAGATTAATTATCTTTCCAAAGCATGATTCAGTTATACAATAATTGTCCTATTGTATACTTTTGAGATTATTATTCTAATCAAATATCAATTATTGTTGAACCTTATTAGACTAGTGAACCTTATTGATTCAACTAGTCCATAGTTGATGAGCGTTCTAAATTTCAGAACCCTTGATGAAAGTATCCAAACCAAACTTCCTTTGGTGCGGACTCGAATGTCAAACTGAGATGAACAACCCTGTATAGGGGATTAATTACGCTTTAGCGTTAAGATATTGTGCACAGTATGATACTAAGGGCTGATCCCCCTAAGTACGAGAAGAAGGTCCATAATCTTATGACTGTTAAAGGTTTCAAGTATATTTCTTGTTAACCTAGGACATAGTTCAAGGTCTTATGACCCTCAGAATTCTTTTGATTCATGTTATTTATTCTTGATTCAAAAGTTGAGCTTTATTCAGATGTCTTTGATTATTCGCATGTTATTATACTGTTGTTTCATTTCTTTTATACTTGTGGGCATTTGTGCTCACTCTTGCTTAATAATAACATTGCAGTTAAGAACGAAAGAAGCGATGAACCCTCCACTAGTAAGGGCAAGGGCAAAGTTAGCAAGTGATGAAGACTTGTTATTTTAATTGATGATGTATTTATGTTTAGGACTTATGTTGTTGTTTAAGATTTTTTTTTGTTTAGAATTCTGCACAGATGTTTTAAGGTTAGAGTAACCTGGGATTTATTTATGATTCAGTTGATGTAACCCTTAAGGGAAGAGATTTTATTATGATTTCTATCTATTGTATGGTTTGATATTATTTATGGGTAGATAGATAGATGATACTTGTACAGTGAACACCAAATCCCGTGGAATCGAAGTACCCGGATTTGGGGGTGTCACAGGTTGGTATCAAAGCTGTAGGTTATGAACCTTAGGTGGGGGAACAACCTTAGGTAGTAACCTTATAGAGAGAAGATAGTAAAGGAAAACTCTTATCGAGTTTTAAGAAATGAATTTTTGGTAATTCATTGAAGATAATAAAATACATTATGTGTCTATGTGTTAATTTATGTGCTCGTTAGTACGACTTAGTAACTAAAACTTAAAATTTTGTTGTCAGGATGATGAATGATGGAGAAGCTAGTCAACCTGAGGAGGGATCTCGTGTACTTGTAGGACCGACTGAGGAGGAGCCCCGAGACATTCATGTCGTTAGGGAGCAGCTGGTGCAGAGGGTTTCATCTCCATTGATCACCGTTGTTGGTCAGGAGCATGAACCTGAGATTGATCCTGAGGAGGGGGTCCTGAGGAGGAGTTTGATGTGGAGGAAGAAGATGAGGAGCTACCACGGTACACTGTTGATGCTGAGATGTATGACACACTATATGATCGTAACGTGGAGTTACAAGACGAGGTTCAGGAATTGACTGAGCGAGCGACTGTTCAGCAGTCTACTTTAGAGGAGAAGGATAGAGAGATTGTGACCCTTCATACACGTTTAGGAAACGTGGAGTGGGATCTGGTTCATGAGAAGGGTCAAACTGAAGATAAGACCGAGGAGATAGAGAAGCTGAAGAAGGAACTGAAGGAAACCTTCGGAAGACTGAAAATAGCAGAGGAAGGATGGGTAAGAGAATCACATCGAGCTGATCGTGCAGAAGATGATAGTCGTGCAAAGAAGGCAAAGCTTGAAGACACGTACGCCACACTTAATCATGAGATGGATGAGGTTCAAGAGCGAGTGTTAAGGTACCCCATCCAGTTTGAAGGACTTCCATCGTATATGTTGGATCGCAGGACGATGTCTCGTATTATGAATGAGAAGCGTGGCAAGGCTATTGAGCACCTTGGAAGACAGGAATAGAATCTGTTTATTTATGTGAAAGACTTATATAGTTTTATGTAAATTCCGATGTGTTTATGAACTAAGGAATATGTTAATGTTTTAAATCCTGTGGATTCTTTATTCCAGGATAGATGATGTAAATAGCAGTATGCTATAGTTTAATGTTAAAACTTTTTATTTGAATGAAAAGACATCAAGTTGTTTGAGATGATGTGTTAAGTGATATGTTAAATTGTTGAGTAATGTCTTAACTATGTAGAGAAATAAATAAAGTTCTAATAAACGTATATTTAACAGAAAAATGCCGCCAAGGAGAAGACAACAACGTCAACCGGCTCAGGAAGGGTCAACCAACAATAACAATAATGCCAACGTTAATCCAGTTCAACAGCTAGTTAATTTACTAACTGGAGTCATGAATAACCAACCGCAAGCTCCACCTAGCACAACGTTTAAAGATTTTAAGACGGTGGGACCGCTAGAGTTCAAAGGTTCCAGAAACCCGATCGAGGCTCAAACGTGGGTGATGGAAATGGAGAAGGTTTTCGACGTTGCTAGGGTTCGAGAAGATCAGAAGACCATTTTTGCGACATTTATGCTGAAGTCTGAGGCTAGCTACTGGTGGCAGGCAAATAAGATGCGAGGAGGTGAAGGTGTAATGACGTGGGAGAGATTCAAAGAGATGTTTTTCGAAATGTATTTCTCAGCTAGTTCGCAGAATCAGACGGAAGTGCAATTTCTGGAACTGAAACAGGGAAACATGAGCGTGCCTGAATACGCGGCTAAATTCGATGAGTTGGCAAGGTTTGCCCCGTATCAAGTACACACTGACGAGAGGAAAGCCAGACGATTTGAACAAGGACTGAAGCCTTGGGTATACAGCAAGGTATCAATGTTTCAACTTAACACGTTTGCGGGAGTTTTGAAAAAGGCCATTCTCGCGGAAGGAGGAAGTGATGCAGTGACTAAGTACAACCAAGAACAGAAAAAGAAAAAGAGTGAGAATGAAGGTAATAACAAGACTGGTGGAAGTAATACTGGGAATAATAATAATCAGAAGAGGAAGTGGATGGATAACTCGACAACTGGAAGTCAACACGGAGGGCAGAAAAAGAAGATAGAAGCATGTCCGACTTGCGGCAAGGCACATCTAGGAGTTTGTTTGAAGGGAAAGAGAGTGTGCTACAATTGTGGTCAGGAAGGCCACATAGCACCAAATTGTCCAAACCCAAAGAAGGGTGCTTGTTTCAACTGTGGTTCGAAAGATCATTTAGCAAGAGACTGTCCTAAGAAGGGATCGGGAGGATCAGGACAAGGAGGAAACCGGGAAAATAACAGTGGAAATACCTTAACCATCACCGGACCAGCTGTAACAAACCGACCAACCGCCAGAACTTTCAATATGACGGTGCAGGTTGCAATCCAGTCTCGTGAGGTGGTGTCAGGTATCATTCCGATCAATGAAATTAATGCTTATGTTTTGTTTGATTCGGGTGCTACTTGTTCCTTTATATCCGAAGATTTTGCCAAGAATTTAGATTTGCCTAAGATTGAATTGGATTACCCCATGAACATAGAAATTGCGAATAGAGAAATAATCCCTGTTAAGTACGTGTTTAAGAACTGTAGGGTGGATATTAAGGGTAATATCATGAACGTAGATCTTATCCCTATTCGTTTGGGGGAATTCGACGTTATATTGGGTATGGATTGGTTATCCAATCATAGGGCTGTAATTGACTGCCAAAAGAAGCGTATTAACCTTATTACTCCGTCAAAGGTTGTGTTTTATGGTAGCAAGTCGCCTAGACAAGCGAGTTATCTGACGATGTTGCAGGCCAGGAAGTTATTAAGACAAGGCTGTGTAGGATATTTAGCTTACATAGTCGATAATCGAAAAGAGAATCCGAAGGTTGAAGAGATACCGATTGTGAGGGACTTCGTCGATGTATTTCCAAACGATTTGCCAAGACTTCCACCAGATAGGGAAGTAAACTTTGTGATTGATTTAGCGCCCGGAACTGCTCCAATATCGAAGGCACCATACCGAATGGCGCCAGTAGAGATGAAGGAATTAATGGTACAACTACAAGAATTGTTGGACAAAAAGTACATTCAACCGAGCGTATCGCCGTGGGGAGCGCCGGTGTTGTTCGTGAAAAAGAAGGACGGATCGATGAGGCTCTGCATTGACTACAGAGAATTAAATAAGGTCACGATTAAGAACAGATATCCATTACCGAGGATCGATGATCTGTTTGATCAATTGAAGGGAGCAAAATACTTTTCCAAGATTGACTTGAGGAGTGGTTATCACCAACTGAAGGTGAGGCCAGAGGATGTACCGAATACAGCGTTCCGAACGCGATATGGTCATTATGAGTTTTTAATAATGTCGTTTGGTTTTACGAATGCTCTTGCAGCATTTATGGGACTAATGAATGGTGTATTCAAGCCGTTTTTGGACAAATTCGTGGTGGTATTTATAGACGACATTTTGGTATATTCCAAAACCAAAGAGGAACATGAAGAACACTTGAGGTTAACGTTGGAAGTATTGAAAAGGGAGAAGTTGTATGCTAAATTTTTGAAATGCGAATTCTGGATCGAGAGAGTACAATTTCTTGGTCACGTAATCGATAAAGATGGAATTTCGGTAGATCCATCCAAAGTAGAAGCTGTGATTAACTGGGATCAGCCGAGAACGCCGTCAGAAGTAAGAAGTTTTCTTGGATTAGCAGGATATTATAGAAGATTCATACAAGATTTTTCTAAGATCGCAACTCTGTTAACGAATTTAACTCGAAAAGCTGTGAAATTTGTTTGGACGGAGAAGTGTGAGGAGAGTTTTCAAGAATTAAAGAAGAGGTTGAGTACAGCACCTGTGTTATCTCTTCCGGATGATACAGGAAATTTTGTTATTTTTAGTGATGCGTCGCATAAAGGACTTGGCTGTGTGCTGATGCAAAACGGCAAAGTCATTGCGTATGCATCACGGCAGTTGAAGGATTACGAGAAGGGTTACCCAACCCATGATTTGGAGTTAGCTGCAGTTGTTTTTGCTTTGAAAATTTGGAGGCACTATCTATACGGAGAGAAGTGTGAAATATATACAGACCACAAGAGTCTGAAATATATTTTTACACAGAAAGATTTGAATATGCGTCAAAGAAGATGGTTGGAATTAATCAAGGATTATGACTGTGAGATTTTATACCATCCGGGTAAGGCTAATGTGGTTGCCTACGCCTTAAGTAGAAAGGGTCGTGAGAAATTGATGATGTTGACTGCTCAGCAGGAGCTAATTGCAGATATGGAGAAATTGGAGTTAGAAGTGAAGTATCCTATGGAGATTGATGAGAAGCTATTTCAGATGCAATCTGGTACAACTCTACTAGATAGAGTGAAGGAGGCTCAGCTTCAAGATGATGAATGCAAAAAGGTAACATCGAAGATATCTGAAGGAACCGAACCAAGATTTAAGATGGATAAGGAAGGAATATTGAGATTTGAAAGCAGAATTTGGGTTCCGCCAGTACAAGAAATTAAGGAAGAAATTTTGAGTGAGGCTCATAGTTCAAGATATTCGATTCACCCTGGTAGTACAAAAATGTACCAAGATCTTCGACAACATTTCTGGTGGCCGAATTTGAAACGTGATGTTGCAGAATATGTTGCCAAATGCCTGACATGTCAGAAAGTTAAAGCAGAACATCAGAGACCGAGTGGATTGCTACAACCGTTGGAGATCCCAGAATGGAAATGGGAACATATTACGATGGACTTCGTGGTTGGCCTTCCGACGACTCAGAAAGGCTACGACGCAGTATGGGTTATCGTTGACCGACTGACGAAATCCGCGCACTTCCTTCCTATCAAAATCAGATTTAACTTAGATCAGTTGGCAAGATTATATGTGAAAGAGATTGTTTCGAGGCACGGAGTGCCGATGTCTATTGTTTCCGATAGGGATCCGCGCTTCACATCAAATTTCTGGAAACGTCTTCAGGAATGCATGGGTACACAACTGCGAATGAGTACAGCTTACCACCCTCAAACAGACGGACAGAGCGAACGAACGATTCAAACACTGGAAGATATGTTACGAGCCTGTGTAATGGACTTTAAAGGAAATTGGGATGATCACCTACCGTTAGTAGAGTTCGGCTACAGCAACAGTTACCACGCTAGTATTGGTATGCCACCTTACGAAGCGTTATACGGCAGAAAGTGCAGAACTCCGCTTTATTGGGATGAAGTTGGTGAAAGAAAATTGTTAGGACCAGAATTAGTACAGCAAACGGCAGAAATAGTCAAAGTGATCCGAGCACGACTGGTAGTAGCTCAAGATCGACAGAAGAAATACGCTGATCCACATCGTAAAAATATCGAGTTTGAACCAGGTAGTTATGTTTTCTTGAAGGTCTCTCCCTGGAAGGGAAAGATCAGGTTCGGAAAGAAAGGAAAATTGAGCCCAAGATTTATTGGACCCTTTGAGGTACTGCGAAGAATTGGAGAAGTTGCGTACGAGGTAGCCTTACCTCCAGCACTCGAGAATATCCACAACGTCTTCCATGTTTCTGTGTTACGACCTTACAAACCTGATTACAAGCATGTAATTGAATACGAACCCCTGCATTTTGAGAAAGACTTATCTTACGAAGAAATTCCTGTCCAGATTATCGACCGAAAAGAACAAGTTCTGAGAAATAAAGTTATACCTTCTGTTAAGGTAATTTGGAGGAACCACAACACTGAAGAAGCTACGTGGGAACTCGAAGAGAATATGATGAAGAATTACCCTCATTTATTTACTTAATTATTTGTAAGCGATTCTGGGGATAAAATCTTTGTAAGGGGGGGAGAATGTAACGGGTCGAATTTATTGAGTCGTGATTTTGGGGACAGAATCCTTTTAAGGGGGGAAAGATGTGACGAACGAGAATTTTATAAATTATTTTAAATATTTATTGAGTTAAATAAATATTTTTCGATGATTTAATTATTAGATTTAATAATTAATTGATGCAATTGTGGTAGATTAATTTAATTATATGTGTTACATTTATTAAATTAATGTATAGAATTTTTAATATTCAAAGTATGTGATTATGTGAGCTTATTGAATTAAATTAATTATTTAATTAAGCATGATGTTACTTTAATTAATTTAATTATTAATTAGAGATTTAATAAATTATTATTATTTATTAAAGAGATAATTAATATTGTGACTACGTGAATTTATGAGAAATTATTATATTTTATTTAAAGTAAATTAAATAAAATATTAGATTTATCTTATAAGAGTGTGACATTAATTAAACTATATTATAAAGCTCTATTAAATTAAATAGTTTTGAATTAATTTGCTAAGCCAAACATGGCAATAAGGGAGGTTATGGGCAGTTAACCCATTACTGGGTTAACTGACCATAATACGCCAGTTCTTTTATCGACGTCTTTTCTTTTCTTCATTTGTTAAGTCTGGCATAGCATCACAGAGAGAGATTTAGAAATTTTTGAAGGAGAGTGTAAGTTGTGTGAATTAAAGGATTAATTGAGAAGGTTTTAATTCTACTCATTCATACTCTGGGTAATTTTTTCCAAATCCAAATTCTTATTACACGTCTTTTTAAGTTTTATGATTATGGCTTTCATATATTCTGTTCATCTCTGTGAAGTGAGAAATTGTTTTATGTTATATGAAATTGTGTTTAATTATGTATATGTTGTAAACCATAACATCAAATTCATGAAAACATGTCGTACATATGTTATTTCAAAATAAACAGAGTACGTGATATGGCCATATGGCCATATATGTGATAATTGATGTATTGATTATATATTATCCCTAAATTTTACACCCTTACATTATTGAGCATGTTGATACGGAGAGATTGGAGTTTAAATGAACGGATTCGGTGTTATAACGAATCCGTAGGGAGAATTTTCATATAAAGTTTTCTAAACTTCACGAACATCAAAGTCAGTAATTTTGTTAGGCTTTAAATCTGTTAATAAGTGTTTAAAATTGGTTTTGTCAGTATATAAATGTTGGGTAATGATTATATATAAATTATAGCTTATGGGTATGTTTAATTTCGAGTAAAACTTTAAGAAATTTGGAGAAATTGGCAAGTTCTGCGATTTTCGCGAACTGCCATTTCTGTACCTGGTACGCCGCGCCGCAGCGCCGGCTGCCTATTCATTTCCCGCGCCGCAGCGCCACCGTACCGTAGCGCCATGACTCGAGCCACGTTGGCCACAGCGCCACGGCGCCGCAGCGCGAATCCTTAGTTCAATAGTGGCGCCGCAGCGCCACTCTCCAGAAAATGTCAGAAATGTATTTTTTTTAAAATGTTAAAGTCTAACAAGTGTTAGTGGATTGATGTAATGAACATGTAATCATGTTAGGGGTATTATGAGATGATAAAATAGTTGTTTAACATGTACTAAAATATTATATGTGAATTGAATTATTAAATACATAATTAGTTTGATAATTCATGAAGTATAAATTATGTGACAACGTGATAATTTGACTAAGGTTAGTCAATAATTAAAGTAGACAACGAGAATGAGTTTATATTGATTAGTTAATTTATAATTAACTGGTATTGTGTATATGAATGGTATGTAGGATTTAATTCAAAGAACGTGCTTAGTTAAAGAGTAATCTACGCACGAGGCAAGTATCATATCCCTAACTCCATTTTACTGAGCAAGTTTATTTAAACTTAAACGTTACTTTTATGTCGAACAAGTTTCCCTAACCCCACTTGTCATTATTGTTCAAGTTTATTATTTACCTTGAATAACTTATTCTTGTTATTATTCAAGTTCAAGCATGATATTAAAGATTAATTATCTTTCCGAAGCATGATTCAGTTATACAATAATTGTCCTATTGTATACTTTTGATAATATTATTCTAATCAAATATCAATTATTGTTGAACCTTATTAGACTAGTGAACCTTATTGATTCAACTAGTCCATAGTTGATGAGCGTTCTAAAGTTCAGAACCCTTGATGAAAGTATCCAAACCAAACTTCCTTTGGTGCGGACTCGAATGTCAAACTGAGATGAACAACCCTGTATAGGGGATTAATTACGCTTTAGCGTTAAGATATTGTGCACAGTATGGTACTAAAGGCTGATCCCCCTAAGTACGAGAAGAAGGTCCATAGTCTTATGACTGTTAAAGGTTTCAAGTATATTTCTTGTTAACCTAGGACATAGTTCAAGGTCTTATGACCCTCAGAATTCTTTTGATTCATGTTATTTATTCTTGATTCAAAAGTTGAGCTTTATTCAGATGTCTTTGATTATTCGCATGTTATTATACTGTTGTTTCATTTCTTTTATACTTGTGGGCATTTGTGTTCACTCTTGCTTAATAATAACATTACAGTTAAGAACGAAAGAAGCGATGAACCCTCCACTAGTAAGGGCAAGGGCAAAGTTAGCAAGTGATGAAGACTTGTTATTTTAATTGATGATGTATTTATGTTTAGGACTTATGTTGTTGTTTAAGATTTTTTTTTGTTTAGAATTCTGCACAGATGTTTTAAGGTTAGAGTAACCTTGGATTTATTTATGATTCAGTTGATGTAACCCTTAAGGGAAGAGATTTTATTATGATTTCTATCTATTGTATGGTTTGATATTATTTATGGGTAGATAGATAGATTATGCTTGTACAGTGAACACCAAATCCCATGGAATCGAAGTACCCGGATTTGGGGGTGTCACAATAACGCTTGTCTACCTGATTAAACAGAAGTTTGATTTCTAAAAGGACTCAAATTCTTCATTCAAAATTTCTTTATAAATTAATTTACTATATATATAAGAAAATCATATAAGATATATAAGTTATTCGAATAACACCTAGAGTTCCATTTCCTGCTGCCACAGTATCCTGGACCGTCATATTGAAGACCCTCGGAGTTGCTTTTGTTGGGTTATTGGTTGAGGTCGGTCCTGTGATTGTTAAAGTCCCACTGCCTTTCCCCGTGGTTACATTTCCTGCCTCCATTCTCCTCTTTGGACAATCCTTCACCTTATGTTCAGTCGATCCACATATAAAACACACACTGTTCATCCTTGGGTTGGGGCTGTTGGGAGAGATATGACCCTCCTGCCCGCACTTGTAACATACAAACTTACCCTTCATGCACTCACTAGATTGATTCTTCCCGCAATTCTTGCATTGCACTACCTGCTTCTTCACACCTTCCTGTTTCACCTGAACATTCCCATAAAAATTCCCCTTTCTTTTCTCACCCTTATTTCCACTATTTCCTTCCACCTTCAAAGATCCTTCTGTCTTGCTTTTGTTCTTCTTCTCCTTGTTGTAGAGGCTCATAGCCTCACTCCCTTCCTCAGCTATGATAGCCTTCTCCATGAGTTCTGCAAAAGTATTGATTTGCAATACTGCCACCTTATTGTAGAACCAGGGTTTTAAGCCCAGCTCAAACCTCCTTGCCTTTCTAGCCTCCGTATCAACTTGATGTGGAGCAAACCTAGCCAACTCATTAAACTTTACGACATACTCCGCAACAGTCATGTTCTCCTGCTTTAACTCCAGAAATTTCACCTCCATCCTAGCTTGTATACTAGCTGAGAGATAGTTTTCGAAAAATAAAGTCTTAAACCTATCCCAAGTAACTACTCCTTCTCCTGCCCTAGTTTTATTTGCCTCCCACCAAAAGTTGGCTTCCCCTTTCATCATATAAGTGGCAAAAGCAGTCTTTTGCCCCTCATCTACCGTAGCAATTACGAACGCCTTTTCTATTTCATTAACCCATGTCTAGGCTTCTATAGGGTCAGATGTTCCTCTGAATTCTGGTGGTCCTACTGCTTTGAAGTCTTTAAATTTTTCCAAGCGATTATCTGGCTGGTTTCCTGCGGCTGGTATTCCCTCCTGCATAGCCTGAGCTACCATGTTTGCAAAGTTTTTCATCGGGTCTTGTTGTTGTTCCTCAGTGTTGTTGAGAGATTCTACTACCCTTTGGTTTCGAGTTTGACGTCTTGGCGGCATTATCTGGTTAAGTAAAACCATAAATTATACTTTATCAACTTACATTCTAAACCTTATTGAATAAGATTAATATACTAAACTTGTTTCATTTCTCAAACTTAGATTCATATTCATTCATCGAATATTTTACATAGCATAACACATACTACTTTACACACTAGCTATCCCTTTGTGACTACAAAAGTCAGGATTTACAACATTGATCAACACAAAAGTTGAAAATATTTTATTACACAAACATACTTATCACACATATTACCTTAAACATACCTACACAACAGAACCTATACTACCTATTTACTAAGCCTCTCTCTCGGACTATCTTTTGATCGATGACCTTCCATCCCACAAACAAAACGTACGCCTAGATTAAAGTCGGGACAATGATGAGAGGTATGCCCCTCATGTCTGTAATTGTAACATATCTTTTTCCCTTTCTTCTTATTAGGTTTTCCTAAATCATGGTCTTCTATCTTTCTTCTTATCTCTCGGAGCTGCACACGATGTGTTGCTTGAGGCTCCTATCTGATCAATTTGGATTTTAAGCTTATCCTGCTCTTCCATTGTTTCTATTAACGCCTGACGCAGTTGAATATTCAACAGTTTTTCTATTTCCCACAACTTTTTCAAAGAAGAAACCTTGTTCCTCAAATCCTGCACCTCCGTTGATGCTTGATCAGCTTCAACTTTAGTGTCCGTATCACTATCTGTCAGTTCCACCATTTTCAGATCTGGTACTACATTTTCCACAATAACCACCTCGTCCGAGTTGGTTTCATTGTGAGCCTTTATTTCAGCTATTGGCTTTGATATTAGCTCGGGTGTATGGATCTGATTCTTCTTCAAGTTATAAGCCCATAACAATCCTTTTCCACTAGACATCTACACACATAAATTATCCTAATTAGCATATAGTATATACACACAGCAAGCAATAGTTTTATAAGAGTTATCTTTTATTTTGTTCAACGATGAATTTATTCAATTCATCTCCTTTTAAAACTCTATATGAGTTATTTGTATTTTCAACGTTTCCCCTGTCCTAAGGTTATAGCCTAAGGTCGATCCCACCTAAGGTTTCTAACCCTAAAGCTCTGATACCAACCTGTGACGCCCCCAAATCCGGGTACTTGCAATCCACTCGGTGCTTCACGATACCATTTCTATGAGCGGAATTCTACGAATAATAATAACAATAATATGAATAACAACTTAATTTACATAATTATCAGAGTTTATCTCCCCAGGTACGAGACCTTAAAGTACATTCCATACAATACATGATATTATTTATATATATATATATATATATATATATATATATATCATTGTCTTAATAATATAAACTGTTACAACAACTACCATAAATCTTATTCAGTTAGCTTTCCTTTTCCTTTATTTCTGCACGAGCTTTCTGGTTCTTCAAACTTAACTGAAAACATTTAAATTAAGCAAGAATGAGCATTTGAGTGCCCAGCAAGTAATAACAATAATATATATTAGCTGAAAGAATTAAATATTTTCTTTGAAAGACACTTCTACAACGAATCAACAGTTCTGAAGTAAGCTGTGCCAAGAATAATAATAACATAACAACTCTCTTCCACATTTTTGAAACTACGTATTGACTATAAGTAGGGTTAAGTGACATATCATGAACATTGTTTTCTTTTTCGAAAAGGTTAAACAGAAATTCATCTGCAAACCGTCATAACTTACGGACACGGAGGTGATCAGCCCGTTGTGTCCTGCATTGATTAATACTACATTTTAAGAACTCTATCCGCCTTGGGCGCATAAAAGTTTTCCCTATGTAAGGGATGTTCATACTTGTCTGGGTTCTAAAGCAAAGGTTTTATCTTGTTCAACAATAATCTATAATTTAACCTATATATATATATATATATATAAGGGTAATTGACAAAGGTATATCAACATGTGATTAAATACAATGATTATCCAAGTAGGGACACTTATATAACCATTTTATAGAAATTGAAGAACATAATATATATCTGAATTACCATATACTAACATGTTGATAAACAATGAGCGGATATAGAATATGTCGCAGTAGAGTTGATAATATAGCATAATAATAATTTAATTCTGAAACTTCTTACTCATGTCCATTACATAAAGGAAATACAAAGGTAGGATACTTGCCTGATACACTGATTACAATTCTCAACTTAGTTCTATCTCTTTATATCACAACCTATCATTAATCAGATCATTCGTTCGATTAGAACAATATATTATAACACATAGTACTGCCTATTAAAGTCAGCACATAATCTAATCACCTTAAAACACATATTTAAAGTCAATACATCATAAACAAACATTAATACAGTCAAAATATCTAAGTTCAGATAAATTTCTGACATTTGTCGGCGTACCGACAACTTTATCTAATAATTATCGAGTCTAAGACTCTATTCTGTATCTCAATATTCATAAGTATCAGTCATATTATTTTTAATTTACTTAAAATAATTTTTAAACACTTATTACAATTTATCAAGAATTTTCAAACATCGGAATCATAATTAAATGATTTAAATATCAAATAATTCTATTATCATTAATATTTAATCAATATTAAATTATTAATGAAACTGTTGCCAAAATATTAAAGTTATGTATAATAACTCAAAATGCTTTTAAAACATTTATATTACTCTTAAATGATTTTTAAAAAATTTAAAATTATTTTTAAATAATTATCATTAATATTAAAATATTAATGCACTATTTATCCAAATATTAAAAGTCATTTATTATAACTTAAAATATTTTTAATTCATTTATATCCTTTTTAAATGATTTTAAAATAAATAAAACTATTAATTTAATATAATTATTAAATAAACTAAATATCATCAATATTAGATTAATATCATTAATATTAAATTAATAATATTTTTCATGACAAAATATCCAAAGTCATATTTTATAACTCAAAATATTTTTATGACACTATAAATGATTTTTAAAATCATTAATTCTATTTTCCATAATTATTTCATACATTTATTAAATAACTTAAACATCATTAGTATTAATTAATTAATGAAATTTCATCACAAAATATTAAAATTCATCAAAAATAACTTAAAATATTTTCTAACACAATAATATAATTTTTCATGAATTAAAATAATTTATTTAATATTATAATTAAATAAATAAATACCTTTTTATATTCCAAAAATACTAAATATTTTTGAAATATACTCAAAATAGTTAAAAACTATTTTTCAGACTTTCAAATAATTTTTTAGAATTTATTAAGTATTTTTAATAATTAAAATCTAATTTTTCTAATTTTTAAATCATTTTCAGAATTTTCAGAAATTAAAAATTTTAAAATAAATCAAAACCGTCGCTAAAGGCTTTAGCGACGCTTATCTGTTGCCTTAGTTGTTCTTGAGCCTCATGAACACTGACAAGGCAGTTATCAAGGTGTCTAGTTTGACGGATTATAATTCTCAATCCATTACGTTTCTGGGCAATCTAACACTTGAATCTTGTAGTGCTCATGTAATACTACAATTACCAACAAACATCATGACTAAAAAACATCAGATCTAAGAGTTATTAGCCATCAAAAAGTCTGACAAGGCTGTTCTTCGACTGAAGAACAGTCGAGGTGCCTACTTTGGATCCTTATAACTTCCAATCTGTGTATTATTTCTGTGATCTATCAATTGGAGTGTGTAGACAACATGTAGGACTACAACTACAAAACATCATAACACATTAACATCATAACATGAGCAAGATCTAGCTGGTCAAACTTCAACACGGAATCTGCTCAAAAAAATTTTGGGTTTGTGTTCTTCAGCGTTTTCGGTCAACGGGTTTTGACCATGAATAACTCCCGATCTACAAAAGCTATGAACTTGATTCTTTTTGCATATTAAAGACGACATATCCGACTACACATAACAACTTTTAAACAACAAAAATCATGATCGAGCAAAGATTTATAAGCTCTGACATTTGCCAAAAAATATTTTCTGGACACTTAGAATATTTTCTGGGTTTGAAGAACAGCCGGTCAATGCCGGTCAACCCACTTTGACCTTAAATAACTTTTGATCCAAAATAGATATGGACCTGATTCGTTTTGGAGATTAAAGACCACATAACAAGCTACACATATCAACTTTTAGAACACAAAACACATTAAAGATCACAGAGATATAAGGCTTGACATTTGCCAAAAAATCACAGAAAATGAAATTTCTAGATTTTGGAAATCTTCAAATCCGAGCTTCTAAATGTTATGGATTCAACATCTAGCAACCCAGATCATCCTTAGACACTATAATCAACATGTTCTAATATTTAAACATAACATCTAACACCAAAAATTTTAAAAAAAATCAAGCTAGAGTTTATACCTTTTCTAAGCTTTGATTCTTGATTTTTGGCTTATGATTTGTTATGATTGGTATTAGGGCTTTGTTTTGGGACTGAAATACTATAATAATTCGTAGGTTTTAGAGAGAGAAGCTCAAGGATGAGAGTTGGGCAATTTTTAGTGTACAAAAATGCCTTAATTCTCTCTCCAATCTATATATAAACCAAATTAGATGCATTGAATGCTCAAAATGGTTGATTGAATCTGAATATAATTGAGTCTTGGATGCTAAATTGGTAGGGTAGGATGTTTGCCATGCTTTGATAGCAATAATTCACTAATAATACACTAAAGAGACAAAAAGGGCATTTTGGTAATTTTACTTAAAATCTCAAGGGCATTCTTGTACAAGGTGATTAAATCTAGGGTTTATTCACTAGATTGAAAATCTTACAATTTCCCAAATAATTTATAGGGTTTGGACAATTTAAAATTTAAAGTGTAATACAATTTTAATTTAAAACATACTAATTAAATTAGGGTTTTTAATAGAAATTAGGGTTTTTAAATTAGGGTTCCTAAATATTATTAGGGTTCCCAAATTAATTAGGGTTTCTTAATTATCTTTATAATTCACAAAATAATAATTAGGGTTTCTAAGATTTGTAATTAGGGTTTTTAAATAAATAATTAGGATTTTTCCTAATTATCAGCATAAAACAATAATTAGGATTTCTTCTAATTACAGAAATTCTAATACGCAGAAGAATTCATATAACACAATTACTACTCAATTTTAACTCATAATTGAGTTTAACAATTAGGGTTTCACAACACAATATTAGGTTATGACCCAATTTATCACAATTGACAAACATTAACAGTATACAGATATACGTTATATATTTAAGCACTGAAAATTAAAATATAATTAATATTACATTATTATTCTCATTCCTGGATAAAAATCCAAGTTTAGGGTTTGGATTCCATATCTGACTTATCCTTCGTACACAACATCAATAATCAAGTTAAAATTATTAACTTAAATATTCTGAACAAAATCATATAATAACATATTTATTATAATAATTCTAATTGTCACTTCATATATTATTTAAATAATATATAAATTATATTTTCATGGAACATAAATAATAAAAATATTTCTGCTTACAGAAATTAATTACCATAAGAATATAATTTGTAGTAATTAATAATTCTAAAATTATTTCTAATTTTTCATGTAATAAATATATTCGCATTTATCATCACAATACTTGACACTTATTCTCATTGTAAAAAAAAATTTATATGCAAAATTTCTTATCTATTTATATAAAATAATATCGGGTTATTACACCTCCTGCCCGCACTTGTAGCAAATAAATTTTCCTTTCAAACACTCCCCCGAGTGATTCTTCCCACATGTCTTACATGGCACTATCTGTTTCTTAACACCTTTCTGTTTCACTTGTACACTTGCAAAACTGCTCACCTTCCTCTCGCTATCTCCACTTCTACTCCCCCTATTAACTCCTACTTTTCCAGCTCCTTCAGTCTTACCCTTATTCTTCCTCTCCTTATTGTAAACGCTCATGGCCTCACTTCCCTCCTCGGCTATAATCGCTTTCTCTATGAGTGCTGCAAATGTAGGAATTTTCAACACCGCCACTTTCTTGTAGAGCCAGGGTTTCAATCCCAGCTCAAACCTTCTCGCTTTCCTAGCCTCCGTATCAACTTGATGCGGGGCAAACCTAGCTAACTCATTGAATTTGGCAGCGTATTCAGACACCGTCATATTCTCCTACTTCACCTCTAAAATTTTCACCTCCATCCTAGCCAGCATACTAGGGGAAAAATAATTCTCAAAAAATAAAGTTTTAAATCTATCCCATGTGACTAAACCTTCTCATGCCCTTGCCTGATTTGCTTCCCACCAAAAGTTTGCCTCACCCTTCATCATGTAAGTGGTAAAAGTAGTCTTCTGCCCGTCATCTACCCTAGCTACCACAAACGCTTTTTCAATTTCCTTAACCCAAGTTTGGGCTTCAACAGGGTCAGTTGTACCTTTGAATTCCGGTGGTCCTACAGCCTTAAAGTCTTTGAAGTTCGCTAAGCGGTTGTCCGGCTGGTTTCCAACGACTGGTATTCCCTGTTGCATAGCCTGAGCTAACATGTTTTCAAATTGCTGCATTGGATCAGCTTGTTGTTGTCCCTCAACATTATTGACAGACTCTTCTGCCCTTTCATTGCGAGTTCGACGTCTTGGTGGCATTATCTGATTAAATAAAATCATAATTTAACTTATATTCTAAACCTTATCAAATAAGCTTAATATTCTAAACTTATTTTATTTCTCAAACTTAGATTCATATTCATTCAACAAATATTTTACATAGCATAACATATAATGCTTTAAACATCATTCATCCCTTTGTGACAACAAAAGTCGGGATTTACAGACTTGACCAACACAATAGTTTTAGAATATTACATTACACAGACATACTAAGCACACATATTAAACACACCTACATCACAACAGAACCTATACTACTTATTTATTATTCTTTTTCATTGGACAACTTTTTGCCTGATGACCTTCTATCCCACAGATAAAACATGCTCCTTTTTTGTAGTCAGGACAATACAGAGTAGTATGTCCCTCATAGCCGCAAAGATAACATATTCTTTTCCATTTCTTCTCATTGGATTTTCCTAAGTCATGGTCTTCTATCTTTCTTTTCCCCTTCTTGTCCGGAGCTGCACATGATGTGTTGCTTGTGGCTCCCATCTGACCAATTTGAATCTTAAGCTTATCTTGTCCTTCTATTGTTTCTATTAACGCTTGATGCAACTGACTATTCAACAGCTTTTCTATCTCTCACAGCCTTTCCAGAGAAGAAACCTTGTTCTTCAGATTCTGCACCTCTGTTGATGCTTGATCAGTTTCAACTTTAGTGTCTGAATCGCTATCTGTCAGCTCCACCAACTCCGGATCTGGTACTATGTTTTCCACAATAACCACATCTTCTGAGTTATTTTCATTGTGAGCCTTTATGTCAGCTATCGGCTTCGATATTGGCTCCTTCTTTACGATCCGAGGGTAATCAAATCCTTTTTCACCTGACATCTACACACATAAATTATTCTGATTAGCATATAGTATATACACACAACAAATAAGAGTTTTATACAAGTTATCTTTTATTTAGTTTGACGATGAATTTAGTCAATTCATCTCTTTTTAAACTTTATATGAGTTATTTATATTTTCAACGTTTCCCTCAATTCTAAGGTTATAGCCTAAGGTCTAGCCCACCTAAGGTTTTTAACCCCTAAGCTCTGATGCCAACCTGTGAGGACCCCAAACTCGGGTACTTGAAATCCGAACTCGATTCTTCACGATACCATTTCTATGAGCGGAATAATACTAATAATAATAACATTAATATAAAGATCAACTTAATTTACATATCATCAGAGTTTAATCCCAAGTACGTAACCTTTAAACATTCATTACAACCCATGATAGATAATATATGTCATAATTGTTTTAATATTAATATCAACTATTACACAAGATAACATTTGCATTCAATCAGCAAGCTTTCCCTTTTTCCTTGGTCTTAGCAGAGCTCTCTGGTCGTTCACACTTAGCTGAAAACATTTAAATTAAACAAGGTTGAGCATTTGAGTGCCCAGCAAGTAATAGCAATTATATATATATATATATATATATATATATATATATATATATATATATATATATAAGCTGAAAGGATTTAAATGTTTTCTTTGTACTATTCTTCTACAACAAGTCAATAGTTGTGAAGTATTCTGAACCGATAAATATAACATAACAACTCTCTTTCAAATTTTTGAAACTACATATTGACTCTAACTAGGGTTATGGTGACATGCCATGAACATTGTTTTCATTTTCGAAAAGGTTAAACAGAAATTCATCTGTAAACCGTCATAACTTACGGGCACGGGGGGTGATCAGTCCGTTATGCCCTGCATTGATCAATACTACATACAAGAACGAGGGTATCGTTCGCTCTGTCCGCCTTGGGCGCATAAATATTTTTCCGTGTAGGGATGTTAATATTTTACCATATACTAACATGTTGATAAGCAATGAGCGTAGATAATATAAGGTTAATAATCTGTTTAGTAATAATATCATTCGTAAATATTCTTACTCATGTCCATTGCATAAAGAAAATGCAAAGGTAAGATACTTGCTTGAAGCGCTGCTTACAGTTTGTAATTTAGATTTATCGCTTATCTCACGACCTATCATTAATAAGATCGTTCGTTCTATTAGAACAACATACTATAACACATAACACTGCTTATTGCAGTCAGCACATACCCTAATCACATTGGCACATAGATTTAACAACCATTGAATCACAAATAATCATTTATCTAATCACATTATCTAAGTCCAGATCAATTTCTGAAACATGTCGGTATACCGACAACTTTATTGGGTAATTATCGAGTCTAAGACTCTATTCTGTAACTTAATATCAGTCATATTATTTTTAAATGACTTAATATAATTTTAAAACATTTATTATAATTTATCACAAAATTTCAAACATCGGAATCACATTAAAATGATTTAAATACTAATCAATTCTATTATCATTAATATCTAATTAATATTAAACTATTAATAAAATCATTTCCAAAATATTAAAGTTATTTATAATAACTCAAAATATTTTTAAAGTATTAACATTACCCTTAAATAATTTCTAAAACATTTAAAATCATTTCTAAATAATTGTCATTAATATTAAGGTATTAATGTTCTATTTATCAAAATATTAAAAGTCATTATTCATAACTTAAAATATTTTTAATTCATTTATATCCTTTTAAATGATTTTTAAATTAATAAACCCATTTTTAAACTATTTATTTAATATAATTATTAAATAAATTTACTATTCTTAATAATAAGTTAATAATCATTAATATTAATTTATTAATAAAATTATCCTTTAAATATTAAAAGTTATATTTTATAACTTAAAATATTTTTAAACACTTTATTTTCATTTAAAATGATTTTTATTATATTAAAATCATTTTTAAACTAAATTATTAATTAACTTTAATATCATTAATATTAATTAATGAAATTTCATCACAAAATATTGAAAGTTATCAAAAATAACTTAAATTATTATCTTATATCATATTATAATTTTAAATGATTTTTCATGTATTAAAATTATTTTTAAATAATTTATTTAATATTATAATTAAATAAATTAAATACTTTTAATATTCCAAAAATATTAAATATTTATGAAATATATTCAAAATAATTAAAAACTAATTTTTGGAATTTAAAATAATTTTTAAAACTATTTTTTTGTAATTTTTAGAATTTATTTTCTATTTTTAAAGCATTTTTCAGAATTTAGGAAATTAAATTAATTAAATCCGTCGCTAAAGGCTTTAGCGACGATTTCTGTCGCAATAGGTGTTCTTGAGGGCCAAGAACACTGGCATTCAATGGCTAAGGTACCTACTTTGACCGGCTTTAACTTTCAGTCTACACATGTTCTGGACAATCTTATGGATTGATCGTGTAGTGTTTATGTAATACTACATGAATCAACCATCAAATCAGTCATACAAACACATAGCACAAAGATCTGGCCATTCAAAATCGTTGTCAGAACTTTCTGGGTTTTTCAGAAACCCAGTCAGCTTCTAGGTCCATTTTGTAGCTTAAATTCCTATACGTTCTAGTTACTGTTAATGTGATTTAATTGTTTAGGATTGTAGTATACATGACAAGGTACAATTATCAACCATCAAACCGACTTAACTACATCAAAATTATAATCTAGAATCTGGTCAAACATTGACAGAACTAATGTTCATACGGTTTCCGGGTTTTCCCAGAAACTCCATCCGTGAGTGAGTGGCCTAGTTTGAGCATAGATTACGATCATTCTGTTTATCTCTTAGGTGATTTACGAGCATGAATATGTAGCACGCATACAAGAGTACAATCTTAATATACTAACACAAACAAATCAGCCAAAACATGCAAGATCTGGGACCACAAACTTCTTGTCAGACGCTAAAGAACAGATTATGGGTTACCCAGAATTTGAAAGTCAATTCCGAGAGACCTACTTTGACCATCCACTACTTACAATCTATTGATTGTTTGAGTGATTTAAAGGCATGGATCTGGAGTATAACTTACTGGATACAAACTAGATGCAACAACATCAACAAAACATTTAACACCTGACAGATAAGAGCCTTGAAAAATGTTGTCAGACACTGTTCTTGAGTTTCTGGGCTGCCCAGAAACTCTTGGTCATGCTCGGTCAACTGAGTTTGACCATGAATAACGTTTGTTCTGGACATGATCTAAGCCTGATTTCAAGTTTAGAGTACAGTCCTTACAGCAAACGACAAGTATAAAACATCAAACATGCAAAATCATTAACAGACTCAGATCTATGGTCTCTGACATTCGGTTGTCAGACACAAAATTAGGGTTCATGGCAGTTTTGAAAAACTTTAATTTTAAGGTACTTTGAGGTTATAGATCTATGATGTAATCATAGATCATCATATAACATCTTCTAACACTTAAATAAATACATAAACAAGAAATCTAACATGGCTTTAAAGAATCAAGATTCAGTTTTAGGGTTATACCTCCTTCTTGAAATTGCTTTGATCTTGCTTCTTATTCTGTTTGTGATGTTCTAAGAACTTGTTTGAGGACTGAAAAACTTAGAGAATTTCGTGGGTTTAGAGAGAGGATGGCTATGTTGAGTGTTAGAACACAAATGACCCAAATTATGAACTTTCTCTCTCTTAATCTATATTTATATTGAGCTAGATGCAATGTATGGCTGGTGTATTGGCTGATATGAAATTATTTTGGCACATGGGATATCTAGGGTTGGTAAACAACCCAAATTATGGCAAGATTTGCAAGCGAGCTATCTTGTATAAAAAAAACAAAATCCTAAAATGTTATTTTAGTAAACTAACAAAGCAAGTAAGGGTATTCTTGACCATGCTTCTTGAATCTAGGGCTTAATCAACATAGCTTATACTTTAAGGTTTCCCAAATAATTTCTAAGGTAAAAAAAAAAATTAAGTTCAGAGTTTAATAAAATTTTAAATAGAACTCACTTAATTAAAATTAGGATTTTTAAATAAAAATTAGGGTTTGTAATTATAAAATTAAGGTATTCTAATTTCACGATTAGGGTTTACAATTAGTAATTAGGATTTATAATTACTAATTAGGGTTTCTAAATTTAGAAATTAGGATTTCTAGAAATTACGATTTCTAAATATTAATTAGGGTTTTGCTAATTAACATTTAATTCTATAATACACAACCTTAAATATAATAACACAGTTACATAATAATCTCAAACTCATAACTGAGTTTTTAAATTAGGGTTTCTAATTATTTTGGTCCACAAATATTATTTAGGTTTTATAATACTTAGGTTTTTGACATTATACACCGTAATTGACCAACCATTGTCAGTCAGCAAACATACAGTACATATTTATAGCACTGAAAAATTAAAATATAATATTATTATATTATTATTCTTATCCATTGATAAAAATCCAAGATTAGGGTTTGGATTCCATATCTAATTTATTCTTCATATTTAACCTTAATAATTAAGGTAAAATAATTAACTTAATAATCTGTACTAAAATTCATATAATAAAATAATTATTATAATTATTCTAAAAATCATTTCATATATTATTTAAATAATATATGCTTATATTTTTATGGAAAATAATTAATAAAAATATTTTCATTATAAAATGAATTATTATAAAAATATACTTTATAATAATTAATAATTCTAAAATAAAATTATTTGTAAATATTTATGTAATAAATATATTTTTATTTACCACATAATTACACATACTCATTATCTTGTACAAATCCTCTTCCTTAAATAAATAAATAAAAAATTTATACTCAAAATTTCTTATTTATTTATGTAGAAAATATCGGGTTGTTACATTTATAAGAAATATTTTTTATGATCTTTTATGGATATTAAATAAGAGGTTTAATAAAGGGTGAGCAATTAGAATAAATTGTTTATTAATCCAATAAATTATTAAAAATATTATTATGATATTAATAATATTAGTATATGATATTGTTAAGTAAATAAAAATATTAAGATTAAAACTTCATTAAAATATTATTTAATAGTTAATAATATTTGATTTTAGCATTAATAAATGATTAAAGTATTATTAAATGATTAATAACATTAGATTAAAATATTAATCTTAGATTAAAATATTATTAAAAGATTATTAATATTAAATTAAAGTATTATTATTGAGTAAATAATAATATTCGAGATTAAATAAAATGTTATTAAAAATGTAATAACATTAGTAAATGAATAAAATATTATTAAATGATTAATAATATTAGTAATGGAATAAGATATTATTAAATGATTAATAATATTAGCAAATGAATAAAAGTATTATTAGTGAACTAATAATACTATGAGATTATTTAAATATTATCAAGATTAATAATATTAACTGAATTAAAGGTAGTTGTTAATTAATAGTAACATTATCGAGGCATGATAATATTTCTAAGAACTACATGTAATATATAATATCTATGTGATTATCTAATCTAATGTTATGTTATGGCTAATTGAAAGATTAACTATAGGTCTCTTAAAGAAAGATAATTAAACTGCATAGTGGATAGAATTTAATTGTGTAGCCGTAACCTACAGACGAGGCAAGTTCCTTAACTCAAACTCGAGTTATTATTTTTAAAGCATGTTAGTGAATAATTATTGATGATTATTCACCTCTATATTGATTATTGAGATTCGCACTTGGTGCAATTGAATTCATGTTCTATTATTATTGAACTGCGAATTAAATTAAAGTTCGTCATTCATGAACTATTTGTGAGATAGATCTATGCTAATTGTATCAGCTAGATCAAGCATGTTTAAATTTGTTAAATCAAATGTGTTTTAAAAAGCTGTTCTTATTAAATTGATATGATAAAAACTCTTGACTAAGAAAAAGGACGAATTTGATTAAGACACGATATCGATGCTGGATTATTAAGTGTTTATGCATAAATCACGAGAAGGTTGATCCCCTTGAATACCAAAACTTATTAAGAGGTCCAGTTTAAATGACTGAGAACCTTGGCAAATGTTCATGGTTATTTCAAAACCACTCAGTACATGTTATTCAATTATTCGAATATTCAATTGTTGATTATTAATTCATGTTCCTTCACAATCTTATACTATTGTTGAACATTAAAAGCAAAACTTCTTTCTAGTCATGATATATCTCCCTTGTATATAAACTTGCTAAGCAAATTAGTTGCTTACCCTTGTTATATCATGACATTTATTTCAGTTAAGCCTGAAGGATCAAATGCGAAAGACAAAGGCAAGGGCAAGATCCAAGAATAGTTTAGAATGAATGTTAGTTATTATTATCTAATGGAATTTCTTATGTAAACCATTTGTAATATGAATGGTGTGTTTAAGTTAAGGTTAAGAAGACCTTGGGACTATGTTATGAAACTTTATTATAATGAATAATCTATGTTTATTATTCTGTAATAGTTTGTAGAATGCCTATGATGATGATAGATCGTGAGCACCGAATCTGAGGTTAGAGAACCCGGATTTGGGGGCGTCACAGGTTGGTATCAAAACTGTAGGTTATAAACATTAGAAATGCGAAACCTAGGTTATAACCTTAGTAGAAAACTCTTATAGAGTATGTTTGGAGATGGATTGTGGAAATTCATCGAGTATGTTTTGTACTTAATAAAATATTATTTCATTTTATCAATGAATATATTTTATTGTGGTACTGATGTTGGTTTTATTTATGGTGGTTATAGGATGCCGAGTGATAGTCAGGGGAGTCATTCCGTAGGCCAGAAGGAGGACGTACCAGAGGAGGTGATGGACACCTCACAAGATGTGATGATCAGTGACCTGCTAGAGAAAAACTATGCTCAGGAGCAGAGGATTTTACAATTGGAGGCACAGAATATGACTCATCAGTACATGGAGCAGCAATATAAAGATGCTGCTAATCAGGCACTGATTGAGCTAGCAGAGGCGCGAGTATAGGTAGAGCAGGAGAAGGCAAAGTTCGGAGAGCTGAGCGTAGAGCATCTGGCGATGCGGGGTGAGTTTGACATGGAGATTACAAATAAGATACATGTGGAGGAGGTATTTTGTGAGTCAGCCAAGCGGGTGGACCAGTTAGAGATAGCACTGCAGGCCATGAAGGTCAGGGTCGAGACTTTAGGACTAGCGCTAGACGCAGCATATGAGGGTCAGCGCAGTGGGACTAGGAGGGCGCATTTCGAGATAGGAGAGTCGAGTCGATCCGTTCGACATAGAGTTATGGAGGGGTTATTTCCCCAAGAGCCTGTTCAGGTGACCCAGCAGGGCCACCAGTGATGATTATGCTATGGACCAATTGTAGATAGATGCATTAGTACCCCTTTTGTGTAATAAGGTTTTATGTTGATGTAAACCTCAGCAAGTGTGAGGTAGTAGGTAGTTAGGTAGTATCCCTATTTGTGTTTGTAGGGAATTATCATTTTGAGTTAATCCCATCTTTTTTGTTTAAACTGGGATAGTAGCATTTATAAAAATATACCTGTATTAAACATGTGAGACACCGAAGATTGGTATATGAATATAAATGCATTATTATAATATGTGTCGGAAAATTTAAATAGTAAATTATCTATTTAATGTTATGTGAATCCAGTAAACTGATTTGGAAAATTTTCCTTAAAAACAAACTTAACCCACTAATCAGGGAGAAAGACTTCCAAATCTTGGTAATTTAAAACTCTCACATAATGATCATCTGATTATTTGAATACAGTAGCGTGTTACATGCTAAGTACTTATATGATAATAGAACCCGACGTGTTAGAATTTTATGTCACTAGATAATGCCACCCAGACGTGTACTAAGGAACCAAGAGATCGAAGAGTCAGTTAATAATGCAGCGGGAGCTCAACCAAACCCAATGCAAGACTTTATCAACATGATGGCTGAGGCTATGAGGAATCAAGCTCAACCTACAGGAAATCAAGCGGGAAACCAACTTGCCAACTTTAAGGACTTCAAGGCAGTAGGACCACTGGAGTTTAGAGGAACAGTAAACCCGATAGAGGCCCAGACATGGATAAAGGAAATTGAGAAGGCCTTCATTATTGCTAGAGTAGTAGAAGAGTAGAGAATAATTTTTGCTACCTATTTAATGAAGGGTGAGGCTAACTATTGGTGGGAGGCCAACCAGAACAAAGCCGGGACTGGAATCATGACTTGGGAAGCGTTCACGAAGTTATTTTTTAGGAACTACTTCCCTGAGAGTATACAAGGGAGAATGGAGATCAAGTTTTTGGAATTGAAATAGGAGAATATGACAGTGTCAGAGTACGCTGTGAAGTTCAATGAATTGGCCAGATTCGCTCTACATCAGGTGGACACGGAGGTGAGGTAAGCAATAAGGTTTGAAAATGGATTAAATCCATGGATTTACAGTAAGGTAGCGGTTTTACAAATCACGTCATTCTCAACTCTGTTGGAGAAAGCTCTCATAGCGGAAGGTGGAAGCGAAGCGGTCTCAAAGTACAATCAGGAGAAGAACAAGAAAAAAGTAGAAGGTGGGAATCAGAATGTTAGCAATGGCGGTAGCAACAACAAGAAGCGGAAATGGAGCAGTGGGGGTAGTAATTTGGAGAGTCAGCAAGGAAGTATGCAATTAAAGAAGGCGGTGTGTGGAAATTGTGGAAAGAGTCACTCGGGAGAGTGTATGAAGGGAAAAACAGTATGTTATACCTATGGACAAGAAGGGCATATCTCACCTAATTGTCCTAAGGTGAAGAAGGGAGGTTGTTTTAACTATGGTGAAGCGGGACATCGGATCAAGGATTGCCCAAGGAAGAAAAGCATGGATGGCAGAAACGGCATCAGGGGCAATAACACTAGGACAACCAGTGGAGGACCAGTCCAGCCAAACAAGCCAACAGCGAGGACATTCAATATGACAGTGCAAGATGTCGTGGCATCCAGGGAGGTGGTGTCAGGTATAATTTAGATCAACGATATAAATGCTTATGTGTTATTCGATTCGGGAGCTTCATGTTCTTTCGTATCTAATGAATTTGCTCAAAGATTAAGTTTACCTCGTGAACTATTAGAATATCCAACGAATATAGATGTAGCAAACAAAGAAATTATCCCTGTAGACTACATCCATAGGAATTGCTGTGCTGATGTAAAAGGGTTTAAGCTTAACGTGGATTTGATAATTATTCGTCTTGGAGAGTTTGATGTAATCCTCGGGATAGATTGGTTATCGAGTCACGGAGCGATCGTTGACTGTAAGAAAAAGTGCGTACACCTAAAGACTCCGAATAAGTCGAAGGTGGTATTTCATGGCAGTAAATCGCCGAGATAATCTTGTCGTCTGATGATGATACAAGCAAAGAAGTTGCGTAGGAAGGGATGTATAGGTTATTTGGCTCACATTGTGGATACCCGTAGAGTCGAGGGTGAACTGGGTCAGATACGTATTGTAAGGGAATTCGTTGATGTCTTCCCAGATGAGATTCCGAGATTGCCACCAGATAGAGAGGTAGAATTTATTATCAATTTGGCATCAGGGACAGCACCGATATCCAAAGCGTCGTAACGTATGGCTCCGGTCAAAATGAAGGAACTGATGGTTCAACTACAAGAGTTGTTAGATAAGGGATACATTCGGCCGAGCATATCACAATGGGGAGCACCAGTCTTATTCGTAAGGAAGAAGGATGGGTTAATAAGGCTTTGTATTGACTACCGAGAGTTGAATAAGGTCACCATTAAGAACAAGTACCCGTTGCCTAGGATCGACAATTTGTTTGATCAGTTGAAGGGGGGAAAATACTTTTCAAAAATCGACTTGAGAACCGGTTATCACCAACTGAAGGTGAGGCAAGAGGATGTTTCAAAGACAGCATTCAGAACTCGATATGGACACTATGAGTTTCTAGTAATGTCTTTTGGATTGACGAATGTGCCAGCAGCATTCATGGACTTGATGAATAGAGTGTTTAAATAGTATTTGGATAAGTTTGTTGTCGTGTTCATCGATGACATTCTGGTATATTCAAAGATGGAGGAAGAGCACGCTGAACATCTAAGGATAGTGTTGGAGATGTTAAGGAGGGAGAAGTTGTATGCAAAGTTCTCCAAGTGTGAGTTTTGGTTTGCAAAGAGTACAGTTTTTGGGTCACATTATCGATAAGGATAGTGTTTCGGTGAATCCAGCAAAAGTAGAAGCGGTTATCAACTGGGAACAGCCAAAGACGCCGACAAAAATTATGAGTTTCTTGGGATTAACAGGATGCTATCGGAGATTTATCCAAGATTTTTCAAAGATAGCATCGCTGTTGACCAACCTTACTACAAAGACGGTGAAGTTCGTTTGGACAGAGAAATGTGAGGAGAGTTTCATGGAATTGAAGAAGAGGCTCAGTCAAGCACCTATGTTGGCTTTACTAGACAACACGGAAGGATTTGTAGTGTATAGTGATGCGTCACATAAGGGTCTTGGTTGTGTACTGATGCAGCATGGTAAGGTCATTGCGTACGCTTCACGTCAGCTGAAGGATTATGAGAAGGGTTATCCGACTCTTGACCTGGAGTTAGCAGCAGTAGTTTTTGCCTTGAAGATTTAGAGGCACTATTTGTATGGCGAGAAGTGTGAGATATATACGGATCACAAGAGTCTGAAGTATATCTTTACGTAGAAGGAGCTAAACATGCGGCAGCGTCGATGGCTGGAATTGATCAAAGATTATGATTGTGAGATTCTGTACCATCCAGGAAAAGCAAATGTAGTGGCAAATGCCCTGAGTAGAAAAGGCAGAGAGAAGTTACTGAAGTTGACTATTCAAGAGGAATTGGTGAAAGATTTCGAATGACTTGACTTAGAGGTTAAGTATCCGATGGAGACCAATGAGAAATTATTTACAGTGGCAGCGAGCCCGACATTATTAGATAAGGTTAAAAAGGCTCAAGAGAAGGATGAAGATTGCGACAACATCAAGAAGCGGTTAGCTAAAGGGGATGAATTAAAATACAAGATTGATGGCACCGGACTGCTGAGATTCGAAGGACGAATTTGGGTACTGTTAGTACCAGAACTAAGAGAAGAGATTTTGCAAGAAACGTACAGTACGAGGTACTCGATACACCCAGAAAGCACAAAGATGTATCAAGATTTACGTCAACACCTTTGGTGGCCAAACATGAAGAGAGAGGTTACAGAATGCGTTAGCAGATGTCTAACCTGTTAGAGAGTCAAGGCAGAGCATCAACGACCGAGTGGATTACTACAGCCTTTAGAGATTCCAGAGTGAAAATAGGAGCACATCACGATGGATTTTATGGTGGGACTTCCAGAACCGCAAAAAGGGCACGACGCCATATGGGTGATTGTAGATCATCTTACGAAGTCGGCTCACTTCTTGCTAATCAAGATCAGGTTTAGTTTAGAGCAGCTAGCCAAATTATATATCAAAGAAATTATCTCGAGGCATGGCGTACCAGTATCTATTGTATCTGATAGAGATCCGCAATTCACGTCAAACATCTGGAAGAGTCTTCAAGAAAGAATGGGGATGCAGCTACGGATGAGCTCCGCGTATCATCCGCAGACCGATGGACAAAGCGAGAGGACGATTTAAATGCTTGAAGACATGCTCAAAGCTTGTGTGATGGACTTCAAGGGTTGCTGGGAGGATCATCTTCCATTAGTAGAGTTCACGTACAACAGTAGCTATCACACCAGTATCAAAATGCCGCCGTACGAAGCGCTATGTGGGAGGAAATGTAGAACTCCTTTATGCTGGGATGAAGTGGGTGAACGTCAACTGTTGGGACCAAAACTGGTGCAGCAAACCGTAGAGATCATCAAGGTAATAAGAGCCAGGCTAGTAGCAGCTCAAGATCGCCAGAAGAAGTATGCAAACTTACATCGCCAGAAGAGAGATTTTGAAGTGGGAAGCTATGCATTTTTGAAAGTATCTCCCTAGAAAGGGAAGATAAGGTTTGGAAAGAAAGGTAAACTGAGTCCGAGATTTATTGGACCCTTCGAGATCTTGAGGAAGATAGGCGAAGTGGCGTATAAGGTAGCTCTACCTCCTGAACTGGAACATATTCATAATGTGTTTTATGTGTCAGTGCTACGACCATATAAGCCTGATTACAAACACGTGATATCGTACGAGCCAATTCAGGTCGAAAACGATTTGTTGTACGAGGAAATTTCGATTGAAATTTTAGATACAAAAGAGTAGAAATTACGGAATAAGGTTATACATTCTGTAAAAGTTCTTTAAAGGAACCACAATACTGAAGAAGTTACGTGGGAACTCGAAGAAAAGATGAGGGAAAATTATCCACATCTTTTTGAGTAGCCCTATGTGTAATTCCGGGGACAGAATTTTTATAAGGGGGGAGGATGTAATAACCGTGAATTTTAAGTCACTATATATGTGTCGACGTCGGAATTTTTAATTGTCCCTTTCCGCTACTTGTTCTTTGGTATTCTCATTTTAGGTGAGATTTATTTGAAAAAACAAGTGAAAAAGGTCCGACATGTATAATGTCGACGATTGGACTATAAGAGTCGCCAGTTGGTTTTTTAAATGGTTGTACCAACACAACCGAGAAAAGGTTTGCACATTGACCCAGTGATGTGACACTGCTAAACGGGTCAGTGAAACCGAGATTCATTAGGGTCCGAGGACTTGGTTATGCGGAGGGAAGGTGTTAGGCACCCCCCGACATCCATGTTACCATGGTGACCACCTCTTTTCAAGAAACTGTTATCTGAATGTGTGTGTGTGGGTCAATGTGTTGTTATTTGGAAGTAGTGCGAGGCTTCGTTCGCACCTATATACACATGGTTTGAATTTTATGTAAAAATTCAATTTTAAGCAAGATATGGTAGTGATATTTTATAAAAGAGGTTTTTCAAACCCTAATGCTCAATAGTAATTGAGACCTTTTACACTCCCATTTTATTCCATATTCGGCTGAATTGATTTTATTTGACAGATGTGAAGCATCCGTATGAAAATACTTTACAAAAAGGTGTTGAATTTCTCGTGGGTATAAAAACCATCTGAGGGAATCCAAACATCACAAATATATTTACAAGCTGCTTACAGCTGAAAAGGTCCATCACGGGAACCGAATCTATATTCAGAGGACTGAATCTGTGATCACATGATTCCTAGGCTCACATGATGCCGCAATTAATATAAACACAGTAAGCAGGTATATATATAAAAGCTGTAAATATATATATACATACATGATCACCAACCACGAAGCACCTCCATGGGGGATCAGAAATATAAATAAAGATGTAAAAGCTATCAACCGCCACGGCGGAAACTCCAGGCAGGACGAAATGTAAAGAAAGTTGTACAAAGCAATCAACTGCCACGAAGTGAACTCCAGGCAGGACGAAATATAAATATATATATATATATATATATATATATATATATATATATATATATATATATATAAAAAGCATATAAACGCACCGAATGTAAAATTCAGGCTCATCGAACAGAGTTCGACCACAGTTAATATATATAAATATATATATTAAAGCACGTAAACGCTCCGGATGTAAAATCCAGGCTCATCAAACAGAGTTCGACCACAAATAATATATATAAGTATATATATATATATATATATATATATATATATATATATATATATATATATATATATATATTAAAGCATGCAAACGCTCCAGACCGAGGTCTAGGCTCATCGAACAAAGTTCGACCACATATAATATATATAAGTATATATGTATTAAAGCAAATAAACGCTCCAGACCGAAATCTAGGCTCAATCGAGGCATAACTCGATAATGTTAGTCAATATATATATATATATATATATATATATATATAGACTGAAATGAAACCACGGACCGAAGTTCGGGCAAAAGCAAGCAACACGACTCTCAACGTGTAGAAGGGTGTGTGCAAAGATGAAGAGAAGAACTCTAAAGTGTGTAAGAAGGCTTACAGTGGGTTGCCAAAGAAGACTTCTATATCTTTAAAGTGAGTAAACACAGACTTTTGTAGGTACAAAAGGGCTATATATGAGCTCACAGGTGTTTAAAAGGGGAAATTACACTACCTGGGATGAGTGCAGGGCAAATTGGGCAGGGCTTCCTCGCCGTTTTCTCTTGCAAAATGGCCACCCCAAGCCCTCTATTTATAGAGGATGGAGCCGTAGGTGTACCTGCTGCTGGGCCACAGGTGTACCTGCTGCTACCCGGGGTGCCCCGAGCAGTGTGGGTCCCGTCGTGTCGAAGTACGTACACTCGGACAACGCGCTGTTCGCTCGGTCGCTCATAACTTTCAATACGGGAGTCCGATGGAAGCGTTCCATATCATTCTGGAAAGCTCTTTCCGAGAGCTACACAATGACATATGATTTGCTCTTTTTTGATTCAAGGAAGATGGGTCCATGACCAAAATGGTATTTCTGAGTTTCCGTCAGGCAGTCCGTTGAGTCGTTTTGCGTAGTTTACACTCGAAAGTTAAGATATGGTTCTTGTGGGACTTCCTTTGAAGTATTTTGAGTTGAAATGAGTGTATTTGATTTGAAGTGAAGTTGAGTTGGCAAAATGACCGTTTTACCCCTCCCGAGGTTATCTTCAATTTTTGTGCAGTTGTAGCAGTCGTTTCTCAGGGTTATCTCTGAGGTTGACTTGATGTTGACTTTGACTGTCCTCAGGGTTATCTTTGAGGTTGGCTTGACCTCCTGGGGCATTCTCCAGGCTTTGATCTTGATCCTCCGGGGTTACCTCCGAGGTTGAAACTGACTTTCCCGGGATTATCTTCGGGGTTGGAACCTGATTTTCCAGGGCTATCTCCGGGGTTGGAAACTAGATCTCCCGGGGTGATCTCTGGGGTTTAAAGTTGATGTCGTAGTCCTCCAGGTTTATCTTTGGAGTGTGAAAAAGACACTTTTGCCCTCCTGCATGGTTAGTAGAAGGAGAAGAAAATTTCGAGTGTCTACAGATGCCCCTCTTTATCATGTTCATGTAATCCAATGGAATGAACATGATAAAGATTAGTAGACACTTGAAACATGATAAGGTATTTTCAATGATGCAAATCGCAATGTAGTGAATGTTTATGATAAATGTGACAATGTTTTTGCAAATCGCAGTTCGTAAATCGCACATCGCATTTCGCACATCACTTTTTGCATTTCGTATTTGGCCAAATCGCATCGCACATCGCACATCACATCACACATCGCAACTCGCACATCGTATTTCACATATCGCATTTCGCATATCGCATTTCGCAAATCGCAATGTTATGATGAATGTTTAAAATGTTTTTGCAAATCGCTTTATCTTTACCGATAATTGCTGATGCCTATGCTGGCGTTGACTCCAATGGTTTGGCATTTAATCGCTGACTTATTTGATGAAGATAAGTTGGGATATTTTCCACATCTCTGATGGGGATGACGTTTTGAAATCACCAGACCCTCCCGATGTATTCGCTGGTAGTTACAACGATGACTATCCTGCTGATCGCCAAACTTTTTTGGTTCCCACTCGAACGGTGGTATACGAAGCTTTCATCGCTGAACTGTGTTGATGTCGCGCTGTATTGATGGCAATGGTTTAGAATACCAGATCTTTCGATACCTTCGCTGAAGTAATATTCCACGGATTACTTCACTAGACTTCGTCTGATGTTACGCTAGATTGATGACAACCACCAGATGTCTCACCCTTTTTGAGGTGATTTGGAGTTTCCTCTCGCTGTTTATGTGCTTGTGCCCCATTTCCTTGAGCTTTTGATTCACAACTCCGGTTTAACTGATGACTTGAATGTCGCTGACATCCCTAGAGGGTGCAACTCATTCTTTCGCTGCCCAGATTTGAACTTCGGTGAGAGGCCTCAACTGATGAGGACTTGACGCAGGTTAACATGTTTGATGGTGTAGATTTCCTTTGCTAGACCTTTCGTTGTTAGCCTTCTGCTCCTAAGTTAAGAACTTTCTTGAGAATTTTCCCTTCTTTCGTAGGGGCAAGCTAATGTCGCCATGATTTTGTTCAATCTTGGAATCGAAAAAATTCCTCAGTCCTTTCGCATGTTGTTACCAGAGATTTATATGAAAAACTCTCTCTGTTGACTAAATTGCGAGTGAATAATATCTGAATCGCTATTGAAATGATGATGGACCATGCTGATGGCGTTGATTGGTGCATTTTCCACTTTAGGATGGTTGATAAATGCCCCAGTGTTGAGTTGTTGATGCTTCCGAGATTGCCCCCAATCTTATCGTAAGGGATCCAATATTCGGTTGTTGCCAATTTTGAAATTGCCCCAGCCTTGCTTGTTGTCTGGGGTAGTTGCTTTGACAGATGGGCTGATAAGATGTCAAGATCGTGAGAAGCTTTTACCTCTATACCATATGGTGAACAGGTAGTGAATGTGGGCTTTAATGTTGATAGCTCTTTATAGTAGAGATGTCGCTCTAGTTGAGAGAGATGATGCTCTAACTCATAGGGATACCGCTGTTGTTGAGCGGGATGAGGCTATATCTGCCCAAGATGTCGCTATTACAGATAGCACTACAGTGAGGTCTCATACCATTGGTATCATTGCAGAGATGAGCACATGTATTAATGAGCATCGCGTCACCATGCAGATGGTTGTGGAAATTTTAGGTCGCTTTGTTACCATAGGGCAGAAGTTTACAGCGTTACACCCTTCTTCTGAGAGGGATGCCATGTTGAATTCGATTGTGCGCATATACATTGATTTGTAGAAGGGCTTGGATTTTCCTGTACAGACTAGCTTAGCCATTTTTGTCATGTATAGTACACATTGTATATATCAAACAACATTATATATGGCAGGGAAATATATGTTGATTCACTTCCCTTTTAGTTGTGCCTCGTTACTTGTTTGATATTTGGTTGTTTCTCCAGGACTTTGTGATCTGGATGTATTCTGAACTCCTCCTTGATGGATGGACAGTGAGATGTCTCAGGATTTTCAGAATGGATCCTCGATCTGTGTGTATTCCCTACCATCTTTCTGTGTGTATTCCCTACCATCTTTGGTGTCTTGGGACTGATTTTATGTATGTGGCTATGGATAAGATTATGATTGTTTTTGTTTTTCTGTGGTAAGACCGGACCATAAAGATGGCTGCCTACGTACTCCAGTGTATTGGGGAGATCAGGTCGACGTAGTTCGCCCATGTACAGGGCGGATTGCAGATGAAAAGTTTTAATCCCATGTACGGGATAAATTGAAGGTGTGAAAGATTTAATCCCTGGTGGGATAAACTGAAAGTATGAAATGAAGTGAAACCAGGCTGCTGGTTTGAAAAATGTGTTTTTCCTGAGGGGCAGATGGTTAAAAAGGAAAGGCAGTATGTAGTGAGGGTTAAAGAACCTGAAATGACTGGTGATCTGATGATCCAAAACCAGGATGTTCGCTTGATGGTAACCTCAGACATAGTACCGTTTCACGGTGTCTAAATTGATGAGTTACGGAAATTCATCGTCATCCATTTCCTGTAATCTGAAAGCGCCTCCTGTCAATACCTCCTTGACAATAAACGGGCCTTCCCAGTTCGGGGAGAATTTTTCTTTTGACTGAGCTTGGTTGTCAACGTTCTTTTTTCAAAATCAAGTCGTGTTGTTTGAACTGTCGTAGTCGGACTCTTTTGTTGTAGGATCTTCTTTACAAGTAGAGGGTCACTCATGTGTGGGCCACATACTTTCCCATGGATTTCATCCATAGCCTCTAAGCTTGGTCCTCGTCCAGACATCTAAGGAGACCTCGTTCTACATCTCTTTTCGTATAGTGCATCTCCGTTCAGGTATAATTTTATAGCAAGTTGATGGATCCGCCTTTTCTTAATCGGGCTCGCCTCAGCGGGTGTAGATCCATCTCGTAAGTACTTCTTGATGTGTTGATACCAAGGATGTTGGGTGGGAGGTAGGTTATCCAATACTTTTCAATGGAATTCCCATAGGCTAGAGCTTTTTGTTGCGCAAATATGAGGGTTGGCATGTCTTCCTTGTCATGTATGTTGATCAAGGAGACCAAGGTTGCTAGTGCGCCTGCAAAGTCATTCCTATTACGAGGAATGTGTAGAAAGGAGATTTCTTCGAACTCTAAGACCATATGTAGAACCTGCCGATGGTAAGGCAGCTAATGTAGAACCTGTTGAAGAGGTTTTTTTTTCCTTTTTTTTTTTTTTTTTTACTTTTTTCTTTTTTCTTTTTTTTTTTTTTTTCTTTTTTCTTTTTTTTTCATTTTTCTTTTTTTTATACATTAGATTGTGGAAAAGAGTCCTATGGCTCACTGATTGGTAACTCCGGCATTGATGAGGCCGAATGACAATAGTCCGTAGCAAAAGGTTCCCTAAGGAGTGATGAAAATAATTTTCTCACGATCTTCCTCAGTAGCCACGATTTGATGGTACCTCGCAAAGCAATCAGCAAAGGAGTACATGTCGTATCGAGCTGTATTGTCAACAAGTATGTGGATGAATGGCACGGGAAAGCTGTCTTTGAGGCAAGCTTTATTCAAATCTCTGTAATCCACACAACCTCGCACATTCCTTCCCGGTTTCAGAATGGGGACTATGTTGGATAGCCATTCAGAGTATGTTGACACCATGATGATGCCGGCTTGAAATTGTTTCATAATTTCTTCTTTAATTTTTAACTTTCACTTAGGTTTTAATCGCCAGAGCTTCTGCCTGAGTGGTTCGAATCCCCCTTTGATGGGAAGGCGATGAATGATAACGTCCGTGTATAAACCGACCATGTCTTCGTGAGACCATGCAAACACATCCTGGAATAGAGTCAATAGGGTAACCATGTCATTCCTTTGGTTTGGAGTGAGGTTCGTACCTATCTGGATTTGTTTGGGGTTTTTCGCGGTTCAAAAGAGGTGGTTTGATCAAGATTTGGCTTCGGTTTGTCTTCGACCCATTTTTTGATCTCCTGAGGTATCTCATAGTATATTTCCATCAAGTCTGAGTCCCACTTTACATCAAAGTTACAGTCCTTGTGGAGAATAGGCACCTCATCAGCAAGTACATGCACATCTAAATTCAGAGTCCTGAAACAAAATATGCTTTCACTTAGTATATAACACTGTTCAATCACACAAAGTGTTAACCTGTAATGACAAAAGTAACTGCTAATATTGTACAGAAAAAGTAAGCAGTTATTGCTATCTACAAGGTAGAGAGAGTTTCTTCCCTTTTTACCCTCGTCGGCAAATGCAAGGAGTGTTTCTCCAATTGTCGAGGGCAAAGTCTTGGTGGACTGCAGTGATGGAGGGGCTATCATCAACCTCATTCTCCCGAATGATGACCATTACGTCTGGGCAATCAGCGTCTGGGGTGTATCTGTTGGTATGCTCATCATGAACAATGATGCGTATGCCGGACATCATCCTGATGACGTCTTGCTTGATTCTTCGTTCCTCTTCCTCCACTGCGGGATTTGGAACAAAGATTTCTTTCTCCTTCATCGGTACCGGCTTAGGAAATAACATCGCCATTATATTGGCGGGCACCTTTACGAAAGGTTGTGCGAACTCAGAGCTTGAAGGCGAAGCTAAATGCCGCATGGTTGAAGCTACAGGAATCTGCTGATGCTTATGAGGATTCTGTGACTAGAGCTGGAAGAATAGCCTAGTCCAGCTGTCCCAATTTACTGGGTTAAGCGAATAGGATTCTTGACACCCTGGCAATCTTTACACAACCCTTGTCCCGGTTTATGACCTAACGACATCATTTCTTGCGTGGCCGACATTACCTCGGCAGAAATCTGGGGTTCGGGCAGGGGCGTTCCAATAGCATGGTATTGGGTATTGCTTATTTCCAAAGCATGAAAACTAATTGGCTCAACATCCTTATTGGCATTGATGAGCGGCATGTCCCCGTGCTGAGGAATTTCCGGTTCAGCGTTGACTGTGACCAGGCTATTATTGATGATGTATTTCAACTGTTGGTGAAGAGTGGAGGGGACTGCCCCTGCCATGTGAATCCATGGTCGTCCCAAGAGCAGGTTGTATCCCGAATCTATCTTGAGCACATGGAAGGATACGCAGAATGTATGAGGACTAATCTCAATTGGCAGCTCAACTACTCCGACCGAGTTACGACAGGCTCCATCAAAAGCTTTGATAATGGTATGGCTACTCTGAATTTGATTGGGATTGATATTCATCTTCAACAAGGTAGCATATGGGCAAATATTCAGAGAGGAACCTCCATCTATTAAAACTCTAGCCACAATATATCCAGAGGACAAGACCGCAATGTGCAATGATTTGCAATGACCGGTCCCTTCGGGCGGTATGTCATCATCAGTGAAGGATATCACATTGTTGTTAAAAATGTGATCAACCAGATGTTGAAACTTTTTCGTATCAACTAATATCGGTAGATAGGCTTCTTCTAAAACCTTTAACAAGACCTTCCGGTGATTCTCGGAAGTCAGGACCAAGTCCAAGATTGATATCTGTTGTGGAGCTTCTTTCAAGCTTAAAACCACCTTGGCTTCGTTATGACCCATAGTGCGGAGGAAATTTTCAATCTTCTCAATGGGTACTTTCCCCTTAGACTTGATGACAGTCTTTATTACCCTTTGGGGAAGATACAGTGGATTCTCCTTCGACACTGCAGCAGTTGCATGCGAGGTGGATCCTTCACATTCTCCATAATTCCATGGAACTGCGCGCAAGCTAACAATAGGATGTTGTGCTCTGCACGGCAAGTTGATTGGCTCGGGAGCGGCCACTTTCAAAGGATTGTTGATTCCCTTGAGTTGAATTACTGGCATGACAAGTGATTTGTTAACCCCGTCATTTATAGCGGATATGACTGCTACTACACTCTTCCACTTAGTAGGACATGAATCCTCACTTGCCCGTAACACAGTGTCGTTATCTGCCAGGCGTAGTACGCCACTGTCGATTAAATTTTAAATAAGGTGGCGGAGTGCCTAGCATTCTTCTATGCTGTGACTGCGAGATTGAGAATGATATTGACATACTCCCTCAGAGTTGTATCGTCCTGAACGGGGGGTGATTGGAGGTAGAAGGGAACTAATCCTTCCTTCATTGATTAACATATGAAGGATTTCCTCTATAGGTTGGCCCAAATATGTGAATTCCCTTTTGTTGGCAAAATCCCGATGGGCCTTAGCATTCGCTCTCTTCGTCACTTTGTCTTCCAGCATTTCATTTTTTGAAAGAGAAGAGGGAATATTCATGACAATAGGTAGGAGACTGGCATGCTCCTGGCTAATTAGATGACGAGTCACTTGATGCTGATAAGTCACCAGTTCTGCCAATTGCTCAATTTGTTTACAGAGAGCTTTCATCTTTCGTTCCATTGTGAATTGGAACTTGGCGTAATCCCATCTGTCATCACCATCTTTGGGGGTCTGGGAGGATTCACAGCTGAAATTGGAACTTTGTCCACTGCTCCAATTGATCATGTTGACCTCTTCTTCCTTATGTTGAGGAAGAGGGTTGTCTTGAACATGAGGTTGATCGGGTTTGGTGACCACGATTTCACCGTTGTCTATTAGGTCTTGGATTTTGTGTTTCAAGGCCCAACAATCCTGAGTATCATGTCCAGGTGCCTCGGCATGATAAGCACATTTCTGAGCAGCATTAAAACCCCGACCATTAGGGCTGGCTGGTGGAAGCAGATACGTGATTTTCTTCTGTGTTGTTAGAAGATTGAGAATGTTCTCGAGGGTGTCCCCTAAGGGTGTGAATACTCGAGGTCGTTTGACTTCTTCACCTTTTGGTACTGGAGGGTTCATAGACTGTGATTGAAAGGGAGTGTAATTTCTCCATTGAATAGGCATGTTTTGACTGCCTTTTTGACCCTGTAGTATCAGGAAAACATCATCTTCTTTCTTTTTATGGACCCTTCGGGGGTTGTTCCCATAATTTCCAGATTGGATGTGATTAGCAACCGCTTTGAGTGCAACTAGGTCTTGAATCTTTCCGGATTTCAATCCCATTTCAGCCATCCCCCATGTTTGACCATTTCAGAAAATGGTTTACCGATGCCGGCTAAAACTCTTTCATAGAAAGGTGTTTCTTGTATGTCTATGAAAGTCATGACCATCTCTGATTCTGTCATGGAAGGACTAACTTGGGCAGCCAGGCGTCTCCACCTCTGAGCATACTCTCTGAAAGACTCATTAGACTATTTCTTGATCTTGGTAATTTGATACCGATCAGGAGCCATTTGAGATTGAAAGTTGTATTGGGTGAGGAAAGCGTGTGCTAGCTCTTCCCAACTATAGATCTTTGAATTGTCTAATCTTGTGTACCACGAACGGGCTTCTCCAGTTAGACTTTTTTGGAACAGTTGCATTCTGAGTTTTTCATCCTCTACATAAGATCCCAGTTCTCCAATAAACACCTTTAGATGTGTGTAAAGATCTCCTAACCAGTCATATTTTTCAAAGTCAGGAGTCTTAAATTTTTCTGGATAATGAATATCAGGGAAAATACACAAATCGGCATATGAAACACTCCCATGTGTTTCAATTCCTTTTATAGTGCGAAGAGTCTCTTCCATTTGGAGGACTTTCTTTTTGATGTCACCAGTGTCTGGATCTCCAGTGGGATGGGCAGCATCATGAGTTTTGTTGGTTGGATCCAACTGCAGTTCAAGTATTGTAACGACCTAGGTTCCTCCTTGTGTGGAGGATTCAGCATGTACGGGTATTTTCTGACCCTGTGTAGACTGGTGTAATTCTTTTAGTAGAACAACCAAATCTGTAATCTGTTTGCTTAATCCGTCGAATTCTTTGCGAGAAACTGGATTAAGTTCAGTCTGGTCAGATGACGACATGATTGACTGTAGGCCTGTTGCCTTTTTGGACTTTGAACGGGTGGTAGGTCCGATTGATTCCCTGCAAAAGACTTGCATAGTTTAGTCTTTAGGGAAGGTAGATAATAACATGCTATACGATGCGCCCAGTTTAGGAAATTTTATCCTGCAAAAAAAATGTCAGCTGTTTGTAGCATGTATGTGTACACATTTCTTCATATTTCTCATTACATGGATATGGAAGATAATTTGTGCTTTACAAATAATTTAAAATGAGAGCATGAAGAGACTTTCCTCCGTTTTGGGTTTATCAAAGGCTGACCTATCTTAGGTTACTCTCATCGCAATCTACTTGACGGGAAGTTAATCCGGTCTTTCAACTGGAGCAAATTTGGGTGGTGCCTTTCCTGAGCCTCGGAGAATCAGGCTTCTCACGAGTCCAATAATCAAACACCGACGGGATAGCCTCTTGGTGGAGGGACCACACAACATACATTCACATACATCGTGTCTCACCGTATGAAGATGATGACATGTGTGAAGCACTAATATCACAAGCAGATATGGTGCGAAGCACTAATATCACAAGCAGTTTTATAGTGCGAAGCACTAAAATCACAGGCAGTTTATAGTGTGAAGCACTAATATCAAAAGCAGTTTATAGTGCGAAGCACTAAGTAAGGAAATGCATTCGTACACATTCATCAAAAAATGTAAATGCAACATCCACACACAAGTAGATAATAATTTTGAAAAAATAGTAATAGCGGCTTAAGTCCTCTTACTGGAATTCCCAGCAGAGTCGCCACCTGTCGACGTCGGGATTTTTAATTGTCCCTTTCCGCTACTTGTTCTTTGGTGTTCTCATTTTAGGTGAGATTTGTTTAAAAAAACAAGTGAAAAAGGTCCGGCATGTATAATGTCGACGATTGGACTATAAGAGTCGCCAGTTGATTTTTTAAATGGTTGTACCAACACAACCGAGAAAAGGTTTGCACATTAACACAGTGATGTGACACTGCTAAACGGGTCGGTGAAACCAAGATTCATTAGGGTCCGGGGACTTGGTTATGCGGAGGGAAGGTGTTAGGCACCCCCTGACATCCGTGTTACCACGGTGACCTCCTCTTTTCAAGAAACTGTTATCTGAATGTGTGTATGTGGGTCAATGTGCTGTTATTTGGAAGTAGTGCGAGGCCTCGTTCGCACCTATATACACAGGATTTGAATTTTATGTAAAAATTTAATATTAAGCAAGATATGGCAGTGATGTTTTATAAAAGAGGTTTATCAAACCCTGATGCTCAATAGTAATTGAGACCTTTTACACTCCCATTTTATTCCGTATTTGGCTGGATTGATTTTATTTGACAGATGTGAAGCATCCGTACGAAAATACTTTACAAAAAGGTGATGCATTCCTCGTGGGTATGAAAACCATATTTGGGAATCCAAACATCACAGATATATTTACAAGCTGCTTACAGCTGAAAAGGTCCATCACGGGAACCGAATCTAGATTCAGAGGACTGAATCTGTGATCACATGATTCCTAGGCTCACATGATGCCGCAATTGATATAAACGCAGTAAGTAGGTATATATATAAAAGCTGTAAATATATATATACATACATGATCGCCAACCACGAAGCACCTCAATGGGGGATAAGAAATATAAATAAAGCTGTAAAAGCTATCAACCGCCACGGAGGAAACTCCAGGCGGGACGAAATGTAAAGAAAGTTGTACAAAGCAATCAACTGCCACGAAGTGAACTCCAGGTAGGACGAAATATATATATATATATATATATATATATATATATATATATATATATATATATATATATATATAAAGCACGTAAACGCTCCGGATGTAAAATCTAGGCTCATTGAACAGAGTTCGACCACATATAATATATATATATATATATATATATATATATATATAAAGCATGTAAACGCTCCAGACCGAGGTCTAGGCTCATCGAACAAAGTTCGACCACAGATAATATATATAAGTATATATATATATATATATATTAAAGCAAATAAACGCTCCAAACCAAAGTCTAGGCTCAATCGAGGCATAACTCGATAATGTTAGTCAATATATATGTAAATATATATATATATATATATATATATATAGACTGAAATGAAATCACAGGCCGAAGTCCGGGCAAAAGCAAGCAACACGACTCTCAACGTGTAGAAGGGTGTGTGCAAAGATGTAGAGAAGGACTCTAAAATGTGTAAGAAGGCTTACAGTGGGATGCCAAAGAAGACTTTTATATCTTTAGAGTGAGTAAACACAGACTTTTGTAGGTACAAAAGGGCTATATATGAGCTCACAGGTGTTTAAAAGGGAAAAGTACACTGCCTGGGATGAGTGCAGAGCAAATTGGGCAGGGCTTCCTCGCCGTTTTCTCTTGCAAAATGGCCACCCCAAGCCCTCTATTTATAGAGGATGGAGCCGCAGGTGTACCTACTGCTGGGCCACAGGTGTACCTACTACTGCCCGGGGTGCCCCGGGCAGTGTGGGTCCCGCCGTGTCGAAGTACGCACACTCGGACAACGCGCCGTTCGCTCGGTCGCTCATAACTTTCAATCCGGGAGTCCGATGGAAGCGTGTCATATCATTTCGGAAAGCTCTTTCCGAGAGCTACACAATGACATATGATTTGCCCTTTTTTAATTCCAGGAAGATGGGTCCATGACCGATATGGTATTTCTGGGTTTCCGTCAGGCTGTCCGTTGAGTCATTAGTTTACACTCGAAAGTTAAGATATGGTTCTTGTGGGACTTCCTTTGAAGTATTTTGAGTTAAAATGAGTGTATTTGATTTGAAGTAAAGTTAAGTTGGCAAAATGACCATTTTTCCCCTCCCGGGGTTATCTCCGATTTTTGCGCAGTTGTAGCAGTCGTTTCTCAGGGTTATCTCTGAGGTTGACTTGATGTTGACTTTGACTGTCCTCAGGGTTATCTCTGAGGTTGGCTTGACCTCCTGGGGCTATCACCAGGCTCTGATTTTGATCCTCCAGGGTTACCTCCGAGGTTGAAACTGACTTTCCCGGGATTATCTCCGGGGTTGGAACCTGATTTTCCAAGGCTACCTCCGGGGTTGGAAACTGGATCTCCCGGGGTGATCTCCGGGGTTAAAAGTTGATGTCGTAGTCCTCCAAGGTTATCTTTGAAGTGTGAAAAAGATGCTTTTGCCCTCCTGCATGGTTAGTAACAGGAGAAAAAAATTTCGAGTGTCTACAATCTGTATGTACATTATTGATATTTAAAACTTTGTACTATATAGTGATTTAATATGTGACAACATATGTGAAGTGGTGCATGGATCAATAAGCATATATACTATAGTTATGGATATATACATTTATAGATTTCATTAAAAATGAAAGCTTCGTAACCTAATTATACATTAGGTGAGACAATTAAATAACCTAAGGGTTATGGTAATAAGGAAAGGTTAGTATTTAATATGTATACTAACTTAAGTGGATAATCTTGTTATTTTTAGTGACTAATAATTTTAAACCTAATCCTAGTAAACCTAATTAGGTTATGAGCTAAAGTCACATGTATAAGTAATTAAATTTCATATGATTGGAAATGGAAACCCTAAATAAACAATTCGGGTAACATATATTAAAATTGTTAGACTATGTTTATTACATGGCCCAAAACAATTTAAAGAGAAGCCCAAAAGAAATAAAAATGCAAACCAATACTTAGCCCACTTGATTAAGGGTATTTTAGGCTTTTGATTAATCAAATTTGTGCATTAAAATAAAAGCAAAATGGAGTAGATATCGTGGCAAGGGGACCACCCACTTTAGGCCTTTTAAGGCAACACAATTATGCTAATCAAGTTCCTTAATTAGTAACTCTTACATCAAGTACAAATGTGTCCATCTTCCACTGGTAGAAAATATACTTAGCACCTTTAATCACATGATTAGGCTCAATTGGAAGAGATAAGGCAAAGCCTTTTATCCATGGGACAATAAAAGTATGGGGGATAATAGTTAATCACCTATTTCATTTGCTATAACATTTCATTTTCTCACATTCTTCTTCTTCTATCTTTTTCTCCCAAGCTAGTAGCATACAAGAGAGAAAAGAGAAGAGAGAGAGGGTTCGGTTTTTCTAAGAGAAGGAGAGGAGTTGTTGTTCATGCATCCTAAGTTCATTACTTACTTTGGAAGAACAAGAAGGATAGCAACCAAAACTAGGTGAGGTTCTCATCCTTTTCTTTTTCTTATTCTTCTTCTATTTTCGGTTTTTACCTCATCATATATGGGGGTTATCATCTAATACTCAAGGTACCCTAGTTCAACATATCATCATGTATGGAACTAAGTATCTTGAGTGTTAGATCAAAGGTTTAGAGGAAGGAATTGAGCATATGTTCTCCAAGGGGTGAAACCCTTATTTTTCTTCTACTAAATCTTGTGTAACTCAAGTTTTACAACTTGAATTTGTGATCCGTCGAAGGGGGGTGCTAGATACATGAGTTATCTAGTAAACGCAAGTGGTAGAACATAAATCTAGCAACTATTGAAGCCTTGGGGGCTGTTTTCCCCAAAATAGTCCACATAGGAAGTTTAGGTTTTGAAACCCTAAAAAAGCTACTGTCCCCATTTTTCATGAGGTTGTTTTGGTCAGTTGTAAGTCTTTTAAAAATCTAGGAAAAATCACAGAGGTACCTTAAGAAGTTATCTACGTGTAGGAAAAAGAACGGACACGTTTCGATTTATAGGTTGTGCGTAATGGCTATTTCCGTAAAGGACTCCTAAATATTAACACCCGAATTTTTCATAGTGTATACACTGAAAAATTCCAAAATTTTTACAAATATAGTTTTTGTTGATGATTGAAATAATTTTTTCTTTAAGTCAAGGTTCTACTTGAGTATTGGATACCGACTTTGGTTATCATAAATATAGATTTATGAAGGGACCAAGCAGAAGTAGAAAGCTAAACAGAGATAGGTAATCTTATGTATGGGAAATGAAGCAAAGGTTGCTACATTAGCCATAAAAACTTATAGTTTAGCAATGCTTACGGGCAAATCTATTAAGTTAATAAGTTGTTATTGTATTCCAGTTCTTGTTAGAAATATTATTTCTATTTTGTTGCTGTACAATAAAATCTTTGGTATTATATTTAAGAACAATTGTTGTTCTATTTATAATAATAATATTTTGTATAGAACAAGAATATTACTTAATGAATTTTGTATACTTGACTTAAGTGAAAAATTAGTTTGCAAATTGAACAAACTAGTATAAGAAAAGGAGATGATCATTCAAATAGTTGAATGTTTGTATTTGATGAAATACAAATATGAATTATTTGAAAGGTTCAAAGAATTCAAAAGTGAAACTAATTTGAAAAGTATTAAGATTCTTTGATTAGATCGAGGAAGGAATCTTGCGCAATAAGTTTCTAGATCATCTTAAATGGTTTTCTCACAATGGACGCCTCCTGATACACAATAATTAATTGATGTATCTGAAAGGAAAAATCATACCTTATTGGACATAGTGCGGTCCATAATAATTTTACCGACATTCTAGTATCCTTCTAGGGTAATGTCTTAGAAATGGCTGCATATCTACAAAAAAGGTAACCTCAAAATCCAGCCCCAAGACTCCATAAAAGTTATGGACAGCGAGGATTCCTAATCTTAAGTATGTTAAGATAAAGGGTTGTCCAACTTATGTGAAAAGGTTTCAAATGATAAGCTTGGGACAAAATTTGACAAGTACAGATTTGTGGGACATCCTAAAGTAAGTTTAGGGTACATATTCTATAATCCTACTTAGTAAAAGGTGTTTGTTGTGAAACACGCTACCTTCTAAGATAAAGGTGTTTATCATTGAAGGGGCTAGTAGGAGGATAATAGAATCTTGAAGAGTTCAAGAACCACAAAATACTATAAGTTAAATAAGAGGAACCTGTAGATAGACCTATTGTACAAAACTGAATCGTAAATCTGGAATAGTGCCGAAGATACCTGGGAGGTATGGATTTATCATAGAAGATAATGATGAGGTACGCATCTAGAAGATGATGATCCAGTTACCTACGATGAGGTAAGAGTTGTAGACACTCAAAGAAATGGATTAAAGCAAGCTTCTCAAATATGGAACATTCTTTTTGATGAGACAATTAAAAGAGTTTGATTTTATCAAAAATAAAAATGAACCTAGTGCGTACAAAAGGGTCACTGGGAGCGTCGTGACATTCTGAGTATTATATGTTGATATACTACGGATAACGAATGACATATCAATGCTACAATCAGTAAAGATAAAGTTGTCTAAACATTCCTCCATGAATGATTTGGAAAGAGTATCGTTATTAGGGATACATATCTAGATAGATAGATTTAAAAGGATGCTTGGCTTAACCCAAGGAACGTATATTCATTTGATGCTAAAGTCATTTAGCCTGGCAAACTCCATGGGATGTCTCATGTTGATGAGCCCTGGAGTGTATCTCTCTTAATAGTCCCTATAAACTCATAAAAAAGAGATCGCGGAAGTAACTATCATGTATGCGATGAAATGTACGAGACCTGATGTTGATCAGTCATATTTTGGAGAAGTTCACTGTGATTTAGTGAAAAATATTTTAAAGTACTTAACCGGCACTAAGGATGTGATCATATTCATGGTGGGTCTGAATTAAAATTAGAGGGCTTAACAGACTCAAGTTCTTTAGACAGACCAAGTGTAATAATTGTGAATTTCAAGTCACTATATATGTATGTACATTATTGATATTTAAAACTTTGTGCTATATAGTGATTTAATATGTGACAACATATGTGAAGTGGTGCATGGATCAATAAGCATATATATTATAGTTATGGATATATTCATTTATAGATTTCATTAAAAATTAAAGCTTCGTAACCTAATTATACATTAGGTGAGACAATTAAATAACCTAAGAGTTATGGTAATAAGGAAAGGTTAGTTTTTAATATGTATACTAACTTAAGTGGATAATCTTGTTATTTTTAGTGACTAATAGTTTTAAACATAATCCTAGTACACCTAATTAGGTTATGAGCTAAAGTCACATGTATAAGTAATTAAATTTCATATGATTGGAAATGAAAACCCTAAATAAACAATTCAGGTAACATATATTAAAATTGTTAGACTATGTTTATTACATGGCCCAGAACAATTTAAAGAGAAGCCCAAAAGAAATAAAAATGCAAACCAAAACTTAGCCAACTTGATTAAGGGTATTTTAGGCTTTTGATTAATCAAATTTGTGCATTAAAATAAAAGCAAAATGGAGTAGATATCGTGGCAAGGGGACCGCCCACTTTAGGCCTTTTAAGGCAACAAAATTATGCTAATCAAGTTCCTTAATTAGTAACTCTTACATCAAGTACAAGTGTGTCCATCTCCCATTGGTAGAAAATATACTTAGCACCTTTAATCATATGATTAGGCTCAATTTGAAGAGATAAGGCAAAGCCTTTTATCCATGGGACAATAAAAGTATGGGGGATAATAGTTAATCACCCATTTCATTTGCTAGAACATTTCATTTTCTCTCATTATTCTTCTTCTATCTTTTTCTCCCAAGCTAGTAGCATACAAGAGAGAAAAGAGAGAGAGAGGGTTCGGTTTTTATAAGAGAATGAGAGGAGTTGTTGTTCATGCATCCTAAGTTCATTACTTACTTTGGAAGAACAAGAAGGATAGCAACCAAAACTAGGTGAGGTTCTCATCCTTTTCTTTTTTCTTATTCTTCTTTTATTTTCGATTTTTACCTCATCATATATGGGGGTTATGGTCTAATACTCAAGGTACCCTAGTTTTATATATCATCATGTATGGAACTAAGTATCTTGAGTGTTAGATCAAAGGTTTAGAGGAAGAAATTGAGCATATGTTCTCCAAGGGGTGAAACCCTTGTTTTTCTTCCACTAAATCTTGTGTAACTCAAGTTTTACAACTTGGATTTGTGATCCGTCGAAGGGGGGTGCTAAACCCATGAGTTATCTAGTAAACCCAAGTGGTAGAACACAAATCTAGCAAGTATTGAAGCCTTGGGGACTGTTTTTCCCAAAACAGTCCACATAGGAAGTTTAGGTTTTGAAACCCTAAAAAAGCTATTGTCCCCGTTTTTCATGAGGCTGTCTTGGTCAGTTGAAAGTCCTTTAAAAATCTGGAAAAAATCATAGAGGTACATTAAGAAGTTATCTACGTGTAGGAAAAAGAACGGACACGTTTTGATTTATAGGTTGTGTGTAATGGCTATTTCCTTAAAGGACTCTTAAATATTAACACCCGAATTTTTCATAGTGAATACACTGGAAAATTCCAAAATTTTTACAGTATGTTCATATATGTTATGAGAGTATACCCTGAAAATTTCAGAGTTTTCTGAGCAACACTCGATTTATGAAAAATGAAGCAAGATCCGAGTATTTTTGGAACTTTAAAATTAGTAAATCATTTTTTAAAATTTTAGAAAAATTTGGGGATCATTGTTGGTTCATATACTGTCCAAATCCAGAAAATTAGAATTTTTGGAATCAGTTTGGTATTTTTCCTAAAAATGATGAAGTTATGAATAAAAAGAAATAAATAGTTAAATGATGTCTTAAATAAGAAAAATGTGATTTTAATGCTTGAATACTCCTAATATATAATATTATGACTATTTTAGGGCATTTTGGTAATTTATAATAAGAAATATTATTTATGACCTTTTATGGATATTAAATAAGAGGTTTAATAAAGGGTGAGCAATTAGAATAAATTGTTTATTAATTCAATAAATTATTAAAAATATTTTTATGATATTAATAATATTTGTATATGATATTGTTAAGTAAATAAAAATATTAAGATTAAAACTTTATTAAAATATTATCAAATGGTTAATAATATTTGACTTTAGCATTAATAAATGATTAAAGTATTATTAAATGATTAATAATATTAAATTAAAATGTTAATCTTAGATAAAAATATTATTAAAAGATTATTAATATTAAATTAAAGTATTATTATTAAGAAAATAATAATATTCGAGATTAAATAAAATGTTATTAAAAATGTAATAACATTAGTAAAGGAATAAAATATTATTCAATAATTAATAATATTAGTAATGGAATAAGATATTATTAAATGATTAATAATATTAGCAAATGAATAAAAGTATTATTAGTGAACTAATAATACTACGAGATTATTTAAATATTATCAAGATTAATAATATTAAGTGAATTAAAGGTAGTTATTAATTAATAGTAACATTATCGAGGCAGGATAATATTTCTAAGAACTACATGTAATATATAATATCTATGTGATTACCTAATCTAATGTTATGTTATAGCTAATTGAAAGATTAACTATAGGTCTCTCAAAGGAAGATAATTAATTGTATAGTGGATAGAATTTAATTGTGTAGTCGCAACCTACAAACGAGGCAAGTTCCCTAACTCAAACTCGAGTTATTATTTTCAAAGCATGTTAGTGAATAATTATTGATGATTATTCATCCCTATATTAATTATTGAGATCCGCACTTAGTGCAATTGAATTCATGTTCTATTATTATTGAACTGCGAATTAAATTAAAGTTCTTCATTCATGAACTGTTTATGAGATAGATCTATGCTAATTGTATCAGCTAGATCAAGCATGTTTAAATTTGTTAAATTAAATGTGTTTTAAAAAGTTGTTCTTATTAAATTGATATGATAAGAACTCTTGACTGAGAAAAAGGACGAATTTGATTAAGGCGTGATATCGATGCTGGATTATTAAGTGTATATGCATAAATCACGGGGTATAAAAGGCTGATCCCCTTGAATACCAAAACTTATTAAAAGGTCCAGTTTAAATGACTGAGAACCTTGGCAAATGTTCATGGTTATTTCAAAACCACTCAGTACATGTTATTCAATTATTCGAATATTCAATTGTTGATTATTAATTCATGTTCCTTCACAATCTTATACTATTGTTGAACATTGAAAGCAAAACTTCTTTCTAGTCATGATATATCTCCCTTGTATATAAACTTGCTAAGCAAATTAGTTGTTAACCCTTGTTATATCATGATATTTATTTCAGTTAAGCCAGAAGGATTCAATGCGAAAGACAAAGGTAAGGGCAAGATCCAAGAATAGTTTAGAATGAATGTTAGTTATTACTATCTAATGGAAATTCTTATGTAAACCTTTTGTAATATGAATGGTGTGTTGAAGTTAAGATTAAGAAGACCTTGGGACTATGTTATGAAACTTTATTATAATGAACAATGTATGTTTATTATTCAGTAATAGTTTATAGAATGCTTATGATGATGATAGATCGTGTGCACCGAATCTGAGGTTAGAGAACCTGGATTTGGGGGCGTCACACCAAGACGACAGAAAATCCAGTTTAAGGAAAAGCGTTACCTTGAACGGTGGTGCAGTGAATTGAAAAGGTTTCAAACAGCAAAGAGTTACTGATTTAGTGATAAAGACAAAGTATATAGCTATAAATGAAGTTGCAAGTTGATTGTTTGGATGATAAGTTCATTACAGAACTAGGAATAGTTCCTATGTCTCATCTTGGATCTAAACATGTGTTCTGGCACTTTCATTTGATTATAGGAATCATTGAAAGATGGAAAATCACTATATAGATAGTGGACTCTCAAGAACAACATTACATATCCATTAACTAAAGTTTATCCAACAGCAGGATAATCGTCACTTAGAGAAGAAGGGTATGAGATACCATGGCGATTGGCTTTAGTGCAAGTGGGAGATTGAAAGTAGTATGCACATAAGTCAATCATGTTTGACGATAAAGCATATACTTTGTAACAATCTTATTCATTTATTAATAAAAAGTATTAATTTATTAAAGGTTTTTAATTATCTACATGATGCTTCATTATAATATGTGATAAACCCATAGTTTTAAGCAATGCTTTTAGAATAATGATGATGATCATTCTAATGAGATCTAAATTCTTATAAATCTTAAAACTAAAATAGTTCCCAATCGTTAGATTACTAAATTGGGGATTAGTGAATCTGAATAGATTGGTACATACGTTGCTTGCTCATTGGATGAGGATGATTGATCTCATGATCATTTGTGTGGAGACCTAAAGCAAGTATGCAGGTGCTTATTGGAGAATAAGTACACTGAACGTCGCTCGCTAAGGAATGCCTAATGGAGTTTTACTTACCTGTCAATAGAAATTCTTGTAGTGATAGTAGTACAAGTGATCGTTGGACTTGAGATCATTATAGTACTTTTTGTATGACGAGTTATACTTTGACTTATTCCTTAAGACCCTTAGGGTATATCAAAGGGTATGCTTGGGTATAATAAGTTGTACATGGAGATAATATATGATCAATAAAGAATCTACCGCTTATAGTAAAAGAAGAGAAATGTGCTATGTGATTCGATATATGACAACCCAGTAGTCATTGGCCAAGGCAGAATGAAATTAGAAAGGAGTTTCTAATTTGCATTATTTAGAGTTGTGCATTTAAGGATCAAAATATATATAATCTAATGAAATAAGACTTGACAGTAATTCTATGTCTTATATTTAATTGGGACATTATACGGTGGAAGGATTCAATTGTACGGTAACTATTTACTCAAAGGTTCTTTTATGATTAATGTTGAAATCTATATTATTTAGAAAGTCGTTAATCGCTAGGGAGGCTTATCCCTATTGTAGAATAAATATTATTTATTTAAATAAATCAATAGTTTAATTTATTTATTTAAATAAAATTAGAACTGTTCTAATTGATTTATTCGCAATCGGTTTTATATGGAGAACCTAAAGGGTCACACCATAAAAGGAAGAATAATTATTTAAAAACAAATGGCATAATCGTAATAATAAGTTAAGTATATTTAATTTAATATATGGTGATAGAATAAATTAAATAACTTAATATTTATTATTTAATATTTTAGAAATATTAAATATAAATTAATAAGAAGAGTCTTATTATTATTATTTAATTCCTAAAGGAGTTCGAAAATTAATTAATAAAAGTACTCTCATATATTCCTAATAAGTTTAGGAGGTTAATTAATTAAAAGAGTTTAATTAAATATTCCTAATAAGATTGGGAGCCTAATTAATTAAAGGAGTTTAATTAATTAAAATAAAATATAATTCCTTAATTGTTAAGGAGGGTTGTCTACATCTATAAATAAGAGAAGTCTTATTATGGGTGGTGGTTGTTGACTTTTTCATAACAGACGTAATTCTAATAGTTCGGAGAGTACACCATTTTCTATGAGAGATAGAAAAAACTAGGGTTTTGCCTAATACCCATCTTCTTGAATCTTTCTTTTTTCTTGGTGGATCACCTTTAGAGGCCAAACATTTTGGTGGCTAACATTGATCAAAGTTAGGAACCAAACCCGGTGGATTCAAGTTGAACGCGAAAAGGATTAGAGGTGAACTTGTACCTGAGGAAGCTCGAATCTTTAAGGGTATAATTCTAGTTCTTCATATTTTCGTTTAATTAATAATTGTGCATAAAGGATTATCCAGGTATATAGTTTGTAAAATTTTAAAACTCTATTTTTCCATACTTTCGCTTAATTTGTGCAATTTGATTGTGTTCATGAATCTTACAAACCTAACAATAGTGTGAACTCGTTTGCGTACGAGTAGAATCTGATATGATTGAATAAATGTTATTATGAAAACCTAGTTTTGATGAATGAAAGGAGCAATGTTTAGACAATGTAAACTCCTAGTGAGTTGTTATTGTGAAATGTGATGATAGAAGAGAAATCCTCACAGGAGGAGATTGTAAAGGTTAAGTTAAAAAAACCTAGTTTTAATCAATGGAATAAGCGGAGATTAGTATGTTATAATTTCGAGGACGGAATTCTTAGAAGAAGGGGTGAATGTGATAACCCAAATCTTTGGGAAATATTAAAATAAGAATTAAATAAAGAAAATTCTTATTAGATGATATGTTATGTGATATTGTAGTGCACAAAGGAATATGTGGCAGACAATATGTGATGTTGTGTATAATAAATATATTAGAATTATATATTTATTATATGTAAGTAAGGTGTAGGAGTAAATTATTAAAAGAAATTAGATGGGTCAAATTAAAATAATTTATAATATTAAATTATTTTAATGCAATAAATTGGTGGCATTAAATATACTTCATGTATAGCCACTATTTAATTAAAGAAATCATATATTACATTATTGAGTGTAATGTATGCATGTATTTAATGTGGTGAATATATTAATATATTTACTACAGTTAAATAAATTGTGAAGACAATTTCTAGAAAGGAAAGAAAATAATTGGATATATGATATTAGGTTATATGGATAATGGTATAATATTTAATATTATACCAAATTATGTAAAGTAAAAATATGAAATGAGATCCGATATGTAAAATATGTATATTGGTATCAACTAGTTAATAAATTAAATTCATATTTGAATAAATGATTGAATATATTAAATTATATATTTAATATATAAATAAATTGTTTGAAAATAATTTATGGAGAGAAAGAGGAAATTAAATTAAATTATATAATATAAATTGTATAATTTAAATAAGTTATTTAAATTAGGCATGCGAATTAAATAACATAAACGGTTATCTTTATTTAGTGGTCATAGTATTTTAATTATATACTAGTGACCTAATCTAAGAGATTTATGGATCATGTCTCCACCTATTAAATTATTTTCTATGATTATGTGAGTAATTGAATATGAATATTATATGATGGTTTATATTTGTTTATTATATAAACAAATAAAAAAAACTAGTGTAATCCTAATTATATATTAGGAATGAAGGATTGAATAACTTAAGAGTTATGAGATAAGAGAATAATAGTATATATAATATATACTAATTATAAGAGATTTATTTTATATATCATTTAATTAATTTTATAACCTAATTAAGGTAGGTCTAATTAGGTTAAGAAATTAAATGTACTTGAGTAAGAATTTGTATTTCAATTGAGTACATGAAAACCCTAATTAAATGATTAGGGTAAGATAGAATTTAATGTAATGGACCATATTAATTTTTATGGCCCAAACATTATAGTTAGGAAATTCAAATATTTTATTTGGAAAGCCAAAAGAAATAAGTGTTAAGCCTAAGTGAACCCAATTGTTAAGGAACATGTGGGACATTTGTTTAAGCAAATAAAGTATTAGAAATTAAACCAAGAATGAGAGAAAGTGGCCCAATAAGCCCAACACATTGAATTAAGTGGCCCAAGCTAAGTTTATTTATGGGTTCTTTACAGAAATATACAACAATTAGAAAGTAATTACATCATTAGTGCATCAAAAACTAATTACAAAAATAATACACTTTTCCATAGTTATTTACAATGTTAATGCAATTATGATTCCTTTTTTTAGGAAATCAGTATAGGATTCAATTCATAATAATAAGGAAACTTAAAATCAAGGAGAAATAACTGCCATAATTAATAATTTAAATTCAAATATCTTAGATCTAACAACAAAAATAAATTCAAATTCAAAAATAATAATTTAAATTCAAATAATCAAAGTTTGGAACGTCATCTTCCTCCTCCCCTTCGCCGGTGAGACCCAATTTCATGTTCAAAAGAAAATAAGAACACTGCATAGAAAAGAGAGTGATGTGTAATGTAATGTTGATAACCAAACCTTCTTAAAAAGGTAACCAAACCTTGGTATAAAGGTAACTAAACCTTTATACCAAGGTAACCAATATATCTCCACACCTGCAGTATGAATTAGTTACCTTGGTTTGAAAATTTGGCAACCAACTGCATGAAGGTTTGACTACCTACTGCATCACATTCAAAATAATTGGTAACTTAATAAAACTGAATTAGTTACCTTAGAAACCCACTGCAATATGAAAAAACTGAAGGTGTGGAGGTGAATCAATATATTCTCCATGGCGTGATGATGATTGTCGTTTTGGTGGCCGCAGAGGCTGCGGTGGTCGTGGTGGATTTGGAGGTGAGTATGGTGGAGGTCTTGGTAGTGGAGGTGGGCGTGGTGATGATTGTCATTTTGGTGACCGCAGAGACTGCGGTGGTCGTGGTGGATTAGGAGGTGGGCATGGTGGAGGTCTTGGTGGTGGGAGTGGCGACGGACTTGGGGGTGCTAGAGGAGGTGTAGGTGGGGGTGGAGGCTTAGGTGGTAGAGCAAGAGGCCGTGGAGGCTTAGGGGTTGGCGGCGGACTTGGAGATGTGAAAGGTGGAGGATTTGGTGGGGGTGTTGGAGTAGGTGTAGGAGGGGGTGGAGGCTTAGGTGGTGGAGGTGTTATATGGTTTACTTATTAATTACTTAATTTAATAAGTAAGTTAATACTAATCCCCTAAATTATAGAATCCTAATTGCATACTAATTTTTTAAATTATGGAATTCTAATTGCACTAATATTATAAATAAATATGAAAAGTGTATTAATTGTGTAAATATTTTATGAGTACACTATTGTTGTAATTATTTTAAAAAATGTAATTGATCCTTTATTTACTAAGGAACATGTGGGAGAATAATAATAATAATAAATTATATCAATTTAAGAGATATATTTTACTATCTTAAGTTATTAATTTTATAACTTAATTAAAGCAAGATTAATTTGGTTATAAAATTTAATGTACACGAGTAATTATTTAAATTATAAATGTTTGGAATGAAAACCTTAATTAAATATTTAGGGTGGGATAAGATGAAAAGGATTGGACTATGTTAAATTACATGTCCCAAAGAATTAATTAAAAGCTCAAAAGATTAAATAAAGTGGCCCAAAGTAAAGTAAATTGAAGAGGGGCATGTTGGACATTTGAAGTATAAAAAAAAAGATATGTGAAGATAAAGAGGCTACATGTGGCCGAAATAGAGAAGGAAAAAGAGAGGGGCGATTATAATTAGAGAGAAGAGGATAAGAAGAGAAGAAATAAGAAGGATAAGAAGAGAAAGAAGAAAGAGAAAGAACGAAATGGGAAAAGAGAAACTGAGAGAGAGAGAAAGAGGAGAAGAACGACAACCATGGAGGGAGAAGGAGAAGAGGGGAGGCAGCCTCATGACTGAAAAAAGATAAGAAAGAAAGGTCCTCCATGGAAGAAGAAGAAGAAGAAGTAGAAAGAAAGAAGATTTTGAGAAAAAAGTATAATCCTAAAAAAACTAGTTTATGTAATTGATTTTAGATATTCTAAATCAAAGCTTGATTTATGTTTAAAAAACTCAAAAACCATGAATATGCATGTTGATGAGTGTTTTATATTTGGATTTACCCATATTGGGTGTTTATTTGGTTGGAATCAAAAGAAAAGAAAAATAATTTTTCTAGTTTAGAAACCCAAATTTCTATGTACTTTGAATATCCACCGTTTTAAATCTATAACTCTTTTTTGCAATTCGTCAAAGAGAGATGCTATACATGTAAGTTATCTGGTAAACCCAAGTGATAGCACTCAAAAATGATGAGTTTACAAGTCGTAGTTACTAATTTTGCTAAAACAATTCCGTTTTTTGGTAGAAGGAAATAAATTGTTTTGGGGCAGTTTATGTCAGAGGGCATTTTTATAATTTTTTCGAACTTCAAAAATTCGAAAAAAAAATTGAGATGATAATTTGATGAGCTTTATAGACTTTGTCCAAAAATGGAGATTTTTTGATGTATAGAATGAGAAATATGGATTTTACGGGAAAAGACTATTTTAAAAGTAAGCCCGTATAACTCCTTGTGGTTAACTCCAAAAATTGTGAACATTTTATTGGGAGTACATATACATAACAGGAATCTACCCTGTAAGTTTCGGAATTGTTGGACAAAAGCAAAGTTTATAATAAATGTCGCAAGATCTGGCTGTTTTGGCCATTTAAAAAATAGTAAATGAATTTTAAAAATTCCAGAAAAAATATATGTTCAATATGGGACTATATTCTGCCAAATCCCTGAAAAGAAATATTGTTGGAACTTATTTGGTATTTTTCATGGAAATGATTTAGTTATGAACAAATGAATTAAATTAGTTATGTGATGTTGAAATTTTGGAAAATAGAATGTTATGGCTTGAAAACTCTAAATAGAGTATGTGCAGATTTTTGATAGAGATTTTGGTCATTGGTGATGAAATCTTATATGTTTTTTATTTTTAAAATGATTAAATGTATTAATTAGTAAGGTGTAAACAATTAAAATAAATTGTTTAAAAGTTTAGTAAATAATTAAAATATTATTAAAAAATTAATAATATTATATAAAGATATTCTTAAATGAATTTAATATTATTAAATAAAATGGAGCTTAAAAGATAAGTTAAGTTATTAATTGGACATTCAATATGTCATATTGAATGTATAGTATGATGAATTGGAAATTTAATATGTTGGAAAGGAAAACAGCTTGCTGAATTGGAAAACAGCTTGCTGAATTAATGAAATCAGCTTGTTGAATTATAAAACAGTTTGCTGGATTGTAAGTCAAATGAAATCCATTTTACTGGATTATAAAACAGTTTACTGAATTGTAAGTTAGTTTGAATCCAGGTTGTTGGATTGGAGATTAGTTTGAACCCAGTTTGCTGGATTGAAAAACAGTTTACCAAATTGAAGAATAGATTCAATACATGTTGCTGGATTGATATGTTTAAATAATCCAGATTATAATATTAGTATTTGGCCTATTGGATTATAGAAAAAAACTTATAATATGAAAAATTAAGTATTAAATCATAAAGTATATGATATAGTGATTGAATAATTATCAAATGACGATAATAATACTAATGCGTTAAGATGTTATCTAATATTTGATTTTTGTGATTAAGTGTTAGATAATTTATGGATAAAGAGATAGTATTATTAGCTAACATGTATGTTATGCTGACTAAAAGATCAATCTTATAACTGATAGGTCTTTCATAAGAGATTAAATTAGATTGTTTAGCGGTAATCAGCGGTACAGGCAAGTTCCCCTAACTCAAACTTGAGTTGTATGTTCAAAGCGTGTTAGTGAATAATTATTGTTGATTATTCACATCTATACTGTTTATTGATTCATACATAATGCATGTTGCATATGTTCATCAGGTATGAAATGCTGATCACCTTCATTACCATAAGGTTCAGTTAAATTATTTATGGTCATTGTTGACCTCCAAACATTATTGATTCAGTCATGCAATTATTGAAACTTGATTCATGTTATTTCACAATTATTATATTTTTGAAAACTTGAAAGCTTATCCATTCTTTTCAATCATGATATATCTTCATTGTATTTAAAACTTGTTGGGCAAATTTGTTGCTCACCCTTGCTTTATCATGATAAAAATTTTAGATTAAGATGAAAGCTCTAATAAAGACAGAGGCAAAGGCAAAGGCAAAGGCAAAGTGCAAGATTAAACTATTACGTTGTTAGAACTATTGAATTTTCTGATGCAAATGATATTGTAAACCTTTAAGATATTGAAGGTATGTATTAAGTTAAGGTTGTAGACCTTGGGAATTATGTTGCAAAGGTTTATTGTATAAACAATTTATGTTTATATATGCCACAATAGTTATAGAAATGATGTATAGTAACGTACCAGATCTGAGGTAAAAAGAACCCGGATTTGGGGGCGTCACATCTATTATCTCATAAACTTACATATCTTTCAATATTGGATACCTTGAACAATTTTTCCAAAATATTTATTTAATCAAATGATTGATTTTTCCAAGTTAGGGTTCACACTTGAACATGTTTTACCAATTATTTTGCTACGAGTTCGTTTTATGTCCGAATCCGATGATTCAACTTGGGTTATGATTGTATTTCATATATGCTTAATATAACATTTTAGGATTATACACATATCTTACACATTTTAATCACAATTATCAAACTTTCAAGCATACTAAGCTAGGTTTCATGCTCACATGCATTTTTCTTATTCATTTGATTTTATTATCTCATATAAGGCATGTATATCACATATACTCCTTCCAATACTCATCCTTATACTTTGGGATCCATCATGATAACACAACACACAAACCTCCCATAATCAAGCATGCATTTCTTACTTATATCTACATATACTAACTTAGCTTGACAAAAATAAAGCTAGATTATGAACTTACTTCTTGAAGGCTTTCTTCCTCTTAGCTAGGAACCTCAAGTAGCTCTCCACTTTTGCTTCTCCTTCTTGAACTCTACTAAAATGCAAGACCTCTCCTAGGTTTCTTCTTTTCTCTTAATTTATCTCTAACTCTCTCTATACTACTAATACTTATGAAATTTCAAGTAAATGAAGTAATGAACTAGGAGGGGTCCTATTTATAGGAAAGGTCCATGAATAAAATACATGTACTAATACTTGGTATAATACTTGTATTTGTATACCCAACTAGTTAATAACCATTGGTAAAAGGTGATTAGGTAAAAAGAATTACCAACTACTTCACCAACTATGTCCTCCTTCATCATGAGCTCACATGGGATTACTTGCAAGTATTTTTGGGCAACAAAGATCAACACATAAATTTAATAGGGCCAAAATTTTCGGTCATGGTGGGTAGTATCCATATGTTGCACTATCATTTTATCATTTGTACATTATGCTAGCTTATTTGTTACCTTTACACACATATATCTATATACATATATATATACATCCACATATATATAAATATACTTATCTTATATATACATGTATTCATATAATCCATGTACATTGGGTTTGTCCAAATTAATATAAGTTTGGGCTATGCACAAATACTTATAAGTTTGGGCTAAACATTAGTCTACCAATTCAATTTCTTAGGCTAAACTCCCAACTTATGCAAGTATGTTACATTATTAATGTTGGGCTTGGATATATCCTAGATCCAACATTTCATTAAGTTATCCGTCAATTAATCTCATTAAGAAATTAATTATGCCACAAAAGGCTTAACACTTAAGTTTAATTAATCATAACCAAGCTTATCAACATTATCAATATATTTCTTAATCCTTTCATACATGATTCAATTTGTATTGAATTATTAGTACCATGTCACATATACATACATATATATATATATATATATATATATATATATATATATATGCACATAAATAATTGTAAATATCTTTATTTTATTACTAAAATTATTTATAAAATTCTCGGGTATTACAAGGATCATCAAGTGAGAATAATAATAACTTGAATTAAAGCATTGCAAAAGGTTCCAATGTACTCATAATTGGAATTTAGTTCATCATACTTAAGAAAACTAGCATAATGCAATTAAGTAATTTTCCAAATACAGATAAAGAAGTAAGGAGAAGAAGAAAAACTCTATCGGGTATCTCCAAACTCAGCAACTCCAATCTCTGACTCTTCGTGTCCCTTAATGCAAGATCCAATCTCCGTAAGTCAGATCTCAATCAAAATTTATCAATCTCAAGTTCCCTCTAAACTAAGGATTAGAGTTCACCAAGATTGAATGCCTACAATTGATTATCAAGCATCTATTTATAGCCTACTTACATAAATCCAGTTCCTAAAAGAATTAAAGACATCAAAGTTCAATCCAATTCGACTTAGGATTAAATCAAGAAGATCTGGAAAAATCCTGCTCAGGCGCGACCGAGTATGACCCTTTTGTAAATGAAGCGCTGCCGCGCCTACTCAAAAATCTCAGCTCCATTCTTTCTTCAAGTGCTACCACACATGCTTTCCTTGTAATTAAGGTGCAGTTGCGCCTGGCCCTTTTTCTGTATACTTCAGTCTTTTTGCATGCCAAAATTTGTCCTTCCATCTCAGTTCAGTCCCAAAACACCATGACCTATAAACACAATAAAAATGCATGAAATGTAACATAAAATCAAGAGAATTAGCAGTAATTTAAGCTTGAATAATATATGGTTCATATGTATGAAACCCACTCATCAGCCGAAACCCATCTAAAGACTAGAAAATTTACAACCACTATTAGTGACCGCAATCAGTCGTAGATGTCCATCAACGACCGCAATCAGTTGCTAATAATCGGTCGCATATAAACTATTTTTTATAGTGATTATAATCATTTCAAAAAATTTCACCATTTAAGGGTAAAGCTGTAGAAACAAATAATAATTTATTACCATAAATTTAGGAGTATGAAACAAAATGATATCCCTTACAAGTATGAAAGAAAATGATATCCCTTACAAATATGAAAGAAAATGATATCATTTACGAGTATGGAAAAAAAAAATATCCCTTACAAGTATAAAAGAATATGATATCTCTTACAAGTATGAAAAAAATGGTATCATTTATGAGTATGAAAGAAAATGATATATCTTACCTTGATATTGTGAAACATATAATCAATAGTCAAACACATCCTTATTTGTTTGTCTTTGCAGCAATAAAGAATCTGATTTTCGAGTCTTTAGAGTTTTCAAAATCACTTCAAGTTTTTATGAAAATTGTAACTTTCGAAAAGGTACACGAAATAGACTCAAGAATAACTCCATTCGGAGTTAATATGACTCTGTTACGAATTTTCAAAATTTGGGTTAAAAATTGTGACAAAAATTAGGACAGGTTGCGTTTTTCAAAATTTTAAGGCATGAAAATGACATCAGATAACTTTTCTTAATTCTTCAAAATTTTAGAGGACAAAAAACTGAAGAAACATGTTTTAGATTCACTCAATTCCGACAAAGGATGAATTAACTATAATTTTTCTAAAATGTTGCATTACTTAAGAAAATTCCACTTAGGAATTCAAAGAAAAATATAACAAAAGACTTCATAACTTGGAATGGCTTGGAATACAAGTGTAGCACTCATATTTATAGCCAAAACTTAACCAACATTTATAAATTTATCCATTATCTTTAATTTATTTATTCATAATGATTTACACATATTAATCCATTATCATTATCTTTAATTTATTAATCAAAATGATTTACACATTAATCCATTATCATTATTTATAATTTATTAATCAATATTCATAATTTTTCAAAATTATTTTTAATCTATATCATTCATCAATTATTATTATATTATTTATTTTTTACATTATTGACTTAATGTATTAAAATCACGGGTATTACTGTTCTTCAAATAATGAGTTTGTCTAACTACTTAATATATGTGACTACCATATATGCAAACTTTCCATTACTACCCTATTATAGAGACATCCACAGATCCATGTACTTACTATAATGGGCAAATGCTCACTATCTAACACTAAATGTTTCTGAGTATAAATATTACAGACTCACAATACTGACAAACAGATCGTTCCCAGGAAAAAGGGATCTTCCATATAAATGAAGCACAATCAAATAATCCATTTACTCGACAGAACTCTCTAGACATTTCCAATAATGCTAATTGACCTAATAATGTAATATCAAATAATATAAGTTAAAGTGTCGCGATAATTATTGATTTAATAATATGAAATAATGTGTAGTTGATACTGTAACCATTATTGAGTTAAAATACTATGCAATTGCTTCCGTAACAATTATTGAATTAATAATTATGAAATAATGTGTAATACCGTGTACTACTATGTAACATCGTGTACTACTATAGAGTACCGTGTGTGTTCTACTGTACTTTTACCACTGAGTATTTAAATAGTTAAAGGTAATAATATCGTTGATAATTTTTATTAAAAGTGTTATTTTTATCGTTTTTGGTATCCAACAATTGCATCATTATGGGATCCACCATTGATTTATTGATTCGGTGTCGTCGTACTTTACCTAATCCCCAACAGAACGAATATTTCTCGACAAAATGAATATTCCCCAACATACTTTTTATTTTATAATTTGCACATATCACCCTTAACTTCATCATTTTATCAATTTAACACCTTACTATTTGGCATAATAATTATAAAAAAAATTTAAATTGTCTTTATTAAAATTCGGGGTCTTACAATCTCCACTCCTTATGAAATTTCGTCCTCAAAATTTACTTACGTACTTGGCATTCTGAAGAGATATATAATGAAACTTAGCTTTTATTTCAGATTCTAACTCCTAGATCATTTTCTCTGTATTATGATTACTCTATAGAACTTTGATTTTGCTAGAGGATATAATCGAGCTATGTGGCCACAAAACAAATGTTAGTTAAAGAAACTGGCATATTCTTCATGTCTCCACATTTAAATCGCTAACAAAATTTAACTTAGGTATGACACACTATTAAATGATTATATTCGTCTCTCCCCTCTTAGTTCTAATCCCAAATCTCCACAAGAGATCATATCCCTAAGTTTTAATAGTAACTGTAATGCACCCAAATTTGGGTCTATACCACCCAATTTGATTCGTCAAAACACATACTACAAACACAATTTTTCCTATTTACAACTATTATAATTTCGTGCAAAATACAACACAGACACACATACTGTGATGCTCCAAATTCGGGTCTACACCACTCTATTTGGCTCACCAAAATCAATTATTACAATGCCGTGAAAATACAACAACACATGTATTTTAAGTTCTCATTACAATTATTGTGTCGTAAATAATACGACAATATTCACACTCAAATTAAGTCCTCAATACAATTATTGTCACACTATTTTTTAACTTGATGAGGGCAACTACTAACTTGAAATATCATTCCATACTGATGTTTTCCCTGCTAACCCCAACTACATTCTTATTTCCTAAAAGGAATTGTGAAGCAAAAGGGTGAGCATAAATAGCCCAGTAAAGAATATAATGACTAAGATAAATAAATTATCAATAACTTTCAACAATAATAAATCACATATTTAAAACATATGGTAGATGATATAAGTTTTCAACAAATAACTGCAGTGGAATGAACAATCTAGTAAAATAGTCAAATAGATAATAATGTCTACTATTTTCTCCAAATGAAAATTTTAACATCAGTATTTTATCCTTATAACACAAATCAACAGTTCCTCTTACAACTAGACCAAAGAGAACTTTCACCACCTAACTTTGCCTGTAATACCAAATATCATGATTATACCAATTCATAATTAATGTTTATAATCATGTAAATCAACAATTCCTTGTTATAATCATGCAGATCAATTCATCAATACATCTAGGCCAAAGATATTCAAATGCAATATCAATGGTCATGATTATACTAATCAATTCATCTTTGCACCCATGCCAGAGATATTCATATGTAACACCTATGGTCATAATCATATCAAGCAACGGTTCTTCTTTGCACCAATGCCAAACAGAACTTTCACCACATCACTACCACAAAGGCTAAAGACATTCAATAATTATATTGTCTTTACACTGAGGCCAAAGGCATTCACAACAACTTAATCTTCATGATTAGTACAAATCAATGATATAATGAATGGACATAAATAATCAGACTAATAAAATGAAGAATAAATATTAAAGATTTGTAATTTAATTTGTCTAGAGTCCAATAATATCCAAATTATCAACACGATATCCAAAAAATTGATTAGAGCTCAAGAACAATATATAAGGTTCACTGTTAAAATATAACAATTTAAGATTTAATAGGAAGATTCAGGTGAAATGATATTAGATGAAGTACCTACTATTAAAGAAATTCTAATCATTTCAGAATTTTTCATCATTTAATTGTAAAATCGTATAAACGAATAATAATTTCTTACCATAAATTTAGGAGTATGAAAGAAAATGATATTGTGACAACCCCAAAATAGGTCCATTTCACCCAACCTATTCTGAGTCGCCAAATACATGGTACAGAAAATAACTACAACTTTATTACAACAATTATTGTGCAAAATACAACAACACATATGTTGTGAGTTTTGATACAAATATATACCAACTGTGACTCTCATCCCAACCTTGGATAGCACGTCATAATGGCACTTTACATAAAGGTATAGTCAAAAATTGTTTTAGAAATTAAAATTTTTGAGAAGTGCTCAAGGAAACCTTCATACATGGGAGGCCATGCATCTAGGTTATGATAGATATTATATGTCCACAGAATTATCCTTGGTTGACCCAATAGATCCCAAAAAAAATAAGAAGATTACTATCATATTCTTTCCAATGGTAAGTCTTCTCTTGACATATCATTATCTCCACTGTCTCTAATTGAGAATTATACTTCAAACAAACACCAAGATTATATAGGTAGTGCTCGTAGATATACTCAGTTAGTGGATGTGCACAACTGTGTCTTATGATGACACGAGGTTGTATGTCATTAGACATCTTATATGATAGTGTCAAAATACCCTTCCAATATTGGGTTCGCCTCACCCTATTTGATTCACCAAATATAACTACTAAATGATGACCACCGTTCTATTCTCCTGTTACCCCCACTCGACGCAGCTACACTCTTATTACCTGAAAGGAATTGTGAAACAAAAGGGTGAGCACAACTAGCACAGTAAAGAATATCATGACTAAAGGTAAATAAATTATCAATAGACTTCAACAGTAATAAATCAGAGATTTAGAACATATGATAGATGATAAAAAAATTTCAACCATAGTTGCAGCGGAACGAGCAATCCATTAGAAGAGTCAAATAGACCATAAACTCTATTATCTTCTCCATGTTAAAAATCCATCAACAATGTTTTATCCCTGTAACATCAATCAACAGTTCTGGTCCACAATCATATAAATAACTCATAATCATAATTGTGATTCTAAATTCTTCTTCGCATCCAAGATGAAGAAAATTCTCATCACATGTCTTTACCTGAAACATCAAAGATCATGGTTATACCAAATCACAGTTCCTGTTCATAATCATACTAATAAATTTATCTTTGCACTACGGGTCAACGATATTCGTCAACAGTTCATCTTTGCACTACTGGCCAAAGATATTCAACAACAGGTCATCTTTACACTATGGACCAAAGATATTCATCAACAATTCATCTTTACACTACAGGATAAAGATATTTCTCAAAAGTTCATATTTGCACTATAGGCCAAATATATTAATATCTCAAAGAAATATATAATCATTTCAGAATTTATATAAACAATAATTATAACCATGTTAATCAATTCATCTTTACACTTAAGCTAAAGATATTCAATTATAAATTCAATGATTATGAGCATACCAGTTAACAATTCATCTTTGCACTACTGGCCAAAGAGAACCCATAGTCACGATCATACCAATAATATACCCATCTTTACACTCAAGTAAAAGAAAAATTCAACATCAGGGTTATAAAAATGTTATATATGATAATAAAAATAATATGATCAATAACTGCATTTATTTTCAAGAGCAACAATCATAAATCAACGATAATTTGGTCAGAAAAAGAAACAAATTTTTGTCGTGAATAGTACCTATGAATAGTAACTCGTAAATAGTAACTCATGAATAGTAACTCGTGAATAGTAACTCATAAATAGTAACTCGTGAATAGTACTCTGTATTCGTACATAGTACCGTATATGTAAATAATGTCATATACGTAAATAGTGCCATATACATGAATAGTGTCGTATACGTGAATAGTACCGTATACGTGAATAGTAACCCCGACTCAAAAAGGTAGAAATTCCACAATAAAATCCGTACCAATATTTCAGTATAATGATATTGAAAGAATAACATCATTATGAAGAATATAACATCCCTTAATATCCCTTACTATCCCTTACCTCAAAAGAGCAGCACTTCTGACTGGATATCGGATATGACGCTGAAGAAAACTTGCACTGAAGAGTAGCAACTCACCAAGTATCTAAATACTCACAAAATACACTCGATAATCTAGAGAGAAAAAGAGAGAAAACTTATGAATTCTGGTGTGATTTTCAATTCTAACTTAGCCCTCTATTTATAGAAAAATGTTAAAACGCCGAAGCAGACTTGACCTGCTACCTGATGGCTTTACCTGCTGCTATTCCCACCCACCACATTTGAATAAAAATTCCAGGACATTTCTCAGCAACCAAAAGTGGGGTCCACTCAATTCTAGAATTTTTCATCAAAATCATTTATAAACCTAATTTCCGTATCAATCACCTCTTAAAATTCATAACAAATCATTCGTACATTTTTAACGGTTCAAAATTTTTGAACATATACTCAACTTATATATGTATAACATATCCAAAAATCACAACGATCCAACGGTCAGATTAAAAATTATAACTCACACAATAAAGCTGTAAGAACACTGATTTGATCTTTTAATACCTCCAATCCGACAAAATACTGATAAAATACCTCAACATTAATTCTTTTATTTATAACCACAAATAAATCCATCATTTATATCCATATTAAATAAATATTTTATTATCAAATAGATCAATAATTAATTATTCACAAATAATATTACAGAATCAGAATAATGACAACCAGGCAGTTTTCAGGAAAGAGGGGGCTTTTCGATAAGGATTTCTCCTTACTGGCGTGCAATTAGGTGACCAAACTTCTCCTTGACAGAACTTTCTAGACATTTCCAATAATGCTATCTAATAATATTATTCAAATAATATGAATTATTGATCTGATAATGGAGATACTGTGCAGTGACAATTATTGAAACAACAATAATATAAAATATCAACGCATTAATTGTTGATTCAATAAAATAAAATATTGAACAGTAATTACTGTAACAATTATTGTGTAATGCCTTCTCACGTAAGAATCAATAATTAAAAAAATATTGTGCAATATCGTGTGCTACTGTGCAACCACGCGTATTACTGTATTTTATCCACCGGGTATTCCAACAGTGTTAACGGTAAGAACTACGCCGTTATTTATAAAAACTCAATTTTGTCATTTTCTTCATCCGACAGTTATTCTGTTATGGGGCCCACAAATGGATGTGCCGTCGTACGAATATTCCCGACAGAATGAATATTCCACGACTAAACGAATATTTCCCGACAACAATGAATATTTTATAACCACTTGCGTATTTTGAAAAAAATTTCATATATCACCCTTAACTTTAACTTTTATCAATTTAACCATTTACTGAATAGTAATTATAAGAAAAATTGAATACTTTTATTTCATAAAATTTGGGGTCTTACAGATATCCTTATGAGTATGAAAGAAAATGATATCCTTTACATGTATGAAAGAAAATGATTGTAGACACTCGAAATTTTACATTCCTATTACTAACCTTGCAGGAGGACAAAATCATCTTCCGGAGATAACCCTGGAAGTCAAATCAGCTCAATCCTGGAGACAACCCTGGGATACTCAATTTTCCATCTCGGAGACAACCCTGAGATACTCAGTTCCAATCCTGGAGACAACCCAGGAGATTCAGTTCCAACCTCGGAGATAACCCCGAGGGATACAGTTTCAGTTCCGAAGATAACCCCAGAGAAGTCCGTTATAATCCCCCAAAAGTCAGTTTCAACCTCGGAGACAACCCCGAGGCACTCAGTTCAAACCTCGGAGATAACCTCGGGAGGTCAGGCACACCTTAAAGACAACCCTGAGGACATTTAGTACCTACAGCAGCCCAAGCTCAGAGATAACCCTGAGCAACGACTGCTAAATCAGCCCATAGCCAGAGACAACCCTGGTGAGGGGCAAAATCATCATTTTCCCACCTATCCCACATTCACGCCGTCTCAGCTTCATTTCATACCATATTTTACTCAGAAGTGTCCCACAAGAACTATAGCTCAAATCCTGAGTGACTACTACGCATAACAGTACACCGGATAGAATTTAAAGACTTGAAGATATGGTCATGGACCTATCTTCCTGGCTTTGTAAAACCTCTTATCTCATGTCATTGTCTAGCTCTCGACAACAGCATTCCGAAAAGGTATTATATGCCTCAATCAGATGCCCGAATTGAAAGTTATGAAAATTCGAGAATATAACGCGTTGCATGCATACACGTACTTTGAGACGGTAGGGTCCACAGAGCTCGAGGCACCCCGAGTAGCCGTAGGTACACCTGCGGCTCCCCCCCCTCCTCTATAAATAGAGGGCATAGGGTGGCCATTTTAAGGAGAGAAAAGGCGAGGAAGCCCTGTTCATTTTGCTTTGTACACACTTTAAACTAAGTGCTTTCTTTTTCCAAACACTTGTGAGCTTGTGTTTTGCTATATTTTACCAGTGGAAACCGAGTATTCATTCATTTAAAGCTATCTGAAATCTTCTTGGCAGCCCAATGTATGACATCTCAAATTTCTTTCAGCATTTCCCCACTTTCATCCACACATACTTATTCACGTTGAGAGTCGTGTTGCGTGTGTATGCCCGGATCGTTGATCCGTGGCTTTTATTGCTTTATATATATATATATATATATATATATATATATATTATTTTAAACTTTGTTTGATTGAGCCTGGATTTATATCCGGAGCGTTTACTGCTTATATATAAATATATACTGTTATCGAACTCTGTTCGATTGAGCCTTGATTTACCTCCGGTGCGTTTACTGCTTATATATATATATATATATATATATATATATATATATATATATATATATATATATATATATACTGTTTACAGCTTTTGTACATATTACATCATCATGTGAGCCTAGGAATCATGTGATCACAGATTCAATTTCTGAATCTAGATTCGGTTCCCGTGATAGATATTTTCAGCTGCAGCCAGCTTGTAAATTATTCACGGTGTCTGAATTTTCTTAAATGGCTCTCATTCCTGCAAGGAGTTCGGCGCTGCTATGTACTTTATTTTCTCGAAGATGCCTTGTATCTCGAAAATAATAAAAGCAATCAAGTCAAACACATAATAAAATGGAAGTATCAAAGGCCTCAATTACTATTGAGCACAAGGTTTGAAAAACTTTTTTACAAAACATCACTGCCATATCTCGTTAAAATTGAACTTTTATACAAAATTCAAACCCTTTGTATATAGGTGCAAACGAGGCATAGCACTACTTCCAGATAACTGCACATTGACCTACACACACACTTTCAGATAAAAGTTTAAATTGAAAAGTGGCGGTAACCGTGTCACCACGAAAGTCGGGGGTTCCTAACACCTTCCCTCTGCTTAATCAAGCCCCGGACCCTAACGAATCTCGGTTTCACAGACCAGTTATACAGTGTCACATCATTAGGTCATTGTGCAAACCTTTTCTCAGTTGAGTTGGTGCAACCATTTAAAAATACCAATTGGCGACTGTTACAATCCAATCGTCAACATATACATGTCAGACCTTTTCACAACTTGTTTTTTCAAACAAATCTCACATAACATGAGAACACCAAAAGATAAGAATAGAAAGGGACAAATAAAAATCTCGACGCCGACAGGTGGCGACTCTGCTGGGGACATCCAGTAAGGGGGCTTAAGCCGCTACTAAAAGCTTTTCAAAACTTTTCTCTACTTGTGTGTGGATGTTGTATTTACATTTGAATGAATGTGTACTAATGCATTTACTTACTGCACTTAGTGCTTCGCACTATATCTGCCTATGATATTAGTGCTTCTCACATGTCATCATTTCCATACGGTGAGACGCGATGTATATGAATGTATGTTGTGTGGTCCCTCCACCAGGAGGCTATCATGTCGGTGTTTGATTACTGGACTCGTTGTAACGACCCCAAAATTCATACAATATAATTCTCAACCTCGGTCGTTAATAACACATCTACCTTCTGATTTTACATCATTATTCGATGTTAAACTTTATAAAATGCGGAATAATTTAAACTTTTATGTCTTTTTACTTTAATTCCCTGAATTAAAACCTTTATCATCTACATGCCTTTGAATTAATCTTATTTTATGATTCACTTTATCACTTTTATCATATAAAATTTTACATTTCAATCAGATAACCTTTACATATCAGATAACTCTAACTCTAGCTTTACAACTCAATATAAAACTATACATCATAAAACATTTAATACATCTCATGAGTCTTAATCATGGTTTAAGGAAATAGTAACTTTAGCTAAAATATACATCTTCGTATATTAATTCTGATCAACTTCATTCAAGTAGCACATAGTGTTATCTTCAATCCTTAACCTACAAAAATGGTTATTTGCAAGGTTGAGCTCGACAGCCCAGCAAAATCTAACAGTTTTCATGCAACACGTAGCATATAATAACATGCTTAACATATATCTCTTAAACATTGGACTATCATAACATACAGGCTACAGTTCATATAACAAGTATAAATATTTAGTTCCTTACTCAATCAGCATGCTTTACTCAGTCAACGTAGTCATAAGTTGACTTTAACGTTCCATGCTTTCAACATAAATATAACACATCATATTATTTGCAATAAAGATTTAAAACAGTTAATCACCAAGTTCACATAGCAAATAGGAACTGAAAGACTTGCATGATTCGTAGTTTATGAACTACGACTTAACTGCTTATCGCTTATCTGCACTTTGTGTATTCCTACACAGTTATATCATTATTCACATTAACTATTAGTCAGATAGTAATACATAGTAGCTATAATGTAAACTTTACTCTACATCTCATAATCCTTCTTATTAATCAATACACAATGTACTAACATCCTTTTTCCAACATAACACTCATTTCTTGTTAAACTTGTTATTTCGTTACAAGTCTTACATTACTATTTACATTTCAGAAATTTCAAGTGTTGACTTCACAACACCTGTCTAACATTCATTGTGTATACTAAGTTATCACATAACGCGTTTGTAACTTACTAATCATTCTCATAACTTTGAATTTATCAATCACATATCATGGTTCTGTTTTAACCTTCTTACTACATGTTTGACACACTATCATAACCTTAGACCAAGTGGTAAGGCTACCCAAAATCTACAGCAACAGCAGAAGGCTCTACCTCAGATCAGTGTATGGCGCAGCTGCGCCACACACAGCGCAGCTGCGCCTGCGCAGCTAAGTAGTTTTTAGCCTTGGCACCAGCGCAGCTGTGCTGGTGCACAGACAAAGGCAGAGTCGGCTATGAACAATAGCCGACTTTAGCCCAACAAACATGAATTTCACCCACAAAACAGTGAAATTAACATATACAATAAATATAAAACTATCATAAACATGAGTGCTAATATATTCATCAACATAGAACAATTTAACAACACTTTTAACTATTTTAATTTCTCAAATTTCTCATTTTCATATAAAACTTAATTTTTTTGACATTCTTCCCAAAAATCAACACTGTGATTTCAATTCTTCACCAAATCACTTTGTTCAAGTTACATTATCTTCGTTTCTTAATGAACTAACATAAACAAGCTTCAATTTGAAGTCTAACATACGAATTGACCATCATAATTGGTACCTTCATAAGCCATGTGAAAAATATTCTCTGTGAACACTTTTCTTACTTATTAACTGTAGTTAACATAACAAATTCTTATCTAAATGCAAATTTAACATCACCAACATGTATAATCACAATTACCAGTTATACATATCAACAATTCAACAAATTGATTTCACCGAACATAAGAAAATCTTGCCGTGAAACACATATACATGTATATATAAAAATACCTTCAATTAGCCTACTAATCCTCTTTGTTAAACACTGAAATTGTTCTTCTCTTCTCAAGTTCTCTCAAATTTTCTGAATTTATTAAACTCTCTGAATGTTCTTAGGCTTAGGAAAAACTAGAACGCGTATAACCAAACTGATAAACCAATGCGTAAAACAAAATAAAATTGATATGGCCTTAACTCACATTATAAGTATATCAGTTACATACTAAATAAACGTATAGATTATAAATACCTCTTATTTATTTATTTATTTATTTATTTTATTTATATTATTTAAATTTAAAAAATTAAAATCTGAAAGCCATAAGGCTTTGTTTGGCAAAACCCTTTAAAATTTAAAGACTTAATATATTTAAGTCTTGTTTGGTCAAAACTAAATTAAAACTACTTTAATTATTTTAATAAACAATTTAGTTTATAATTTATAATCACATATTATTTATTTAGATTTTCATATCCAATAATAATCAAATAAATTAATTATAAATAGTTCACTTAAACAAATATCACAAAATTATAATCTCATTATAATTTTTATTTAATAACTTATCATACCATCTTGAATTATTAAATTAAAACAACAATATAACATCTCATGTTATGTTACAACTCTCTAAATTATAAATTAATTTAATTTAGAATATTATCTAGTCATAAATATTTACTAATAATAACCACATCAATAAAATATTTATTTCATTTAATAAATATTTTAAATTATAATTACTAAAATCTTGGATTGTCACATTCTTCTCTCCTTACAAAGATTCTGTCCCCAGAATCAAAAATACATATTAAACAAATAACTTAGGGTACTATTAAACATCTCTTTCTCAATATATAAATATATATTTCTCTTCACACCAGATCATATATTTCAAAATATACAGCACATACATATACATACTCAAACTCAAAACATCTTGTAATAAGAATTTTAATTATTAAATTCCTATTTTAATAACTTCTAAAAATTCGGGTTGTCACATCCTTCTCCCCTTATAAGGATTTCGTCCTCGGAATCAACGAAACCGCCCTTACTCGATTTTCACCAAATCTCTTTTCGAGAATTTATCATTGAATATCTTCAACACATTACCTTAATATAGGTTTTATATTTCTTACCCCACCATTCTTGATAATAAATTTTTGTAAGTTTTATTTCATAACTTTCACTTGAACTCAATTATATTTTGAGTATTATATATTCTTTAACCCATTCATTTCCTTTTCTAAGGATCATTATCATAAATACTTAGAATATTATATTCACCCATTCTTCTAAGAATTTTATCCTCGAAATTTTATTTATTAATCTTTATTCATTCAATCTATCAAAATAGATTTTACATTAATACTTTATTCATTCATTGGATTCTATAACCACCTTCCACAAAGATCTTTCTACAATTATTAAACTTTTCTATTAAAAGTTTTACATTATACTTTAATAACTCATCTCCTTCTCATTTCAAAATTTCTTTTCTCACTTATTCAATATATTCATTATTCAATGTCGCATTCTACGACTTACTTCTTTCTAAGGAATACTCTCCTTACCACAGTCACCTTTTAGAATAGCAAGAATCTTTCACAATTGCTCAATAATTGGGAAGCAGTATGAATAACTCAGGAATTTAAAAGATTCCAAATCATGCTGAGGGGTCACAAGACCGTGAACTCTATTCTCGGTTTACTAGTGCTTCAACTCAATTATTCACACTGCAAACCAAAGTGTTTATCAATCAAAAAGATTGAAAATACCCTCCTCACATACACTAGGTGACCAGCCTATTGTACCACTATGTTGGGCCGCAACGTAGTGTTTTGTAATGACTATATACATTACGCTCGGAACCATTGTCCCTGAAAACATGTCCCCTTAAGGGTTTTTCACCTCAGCTTTTCAACATCTGAATCCGCACCAAAATAATTTGGTTTGGCATAACTTTTCAAGAAATGCTTGAATTTTATGAACATCTTTCAATAATCGTCTAGCTGAATCAAATAGCAAAGACTTCTACAACAATTTGAACATCAATCGAAATATTCTTATACACACACACACATATATGTATATATATATATATATATTTATATATATATATATATATATATATATATATTTATATATGTATATATATATATATATTCTCACATCTTAAAGAAATATCAAAAATCTTTTTATGACGTCATGATACTGCACTGTCTTTACAGTCCGTTTGAGGATTCCGTTATTTGGTGATTTTATCATACTATATCATACCAAAGTGGGCTGACGATCATTAGATCACATCCAACACTAAGTAATACTACATTGATGGCTCTATCATTTTTATCATCTCTGCACCAGGTTACATGATACATTGATAATATAAAAAATATATTTTGATATATTTCAAATCATTTTTATCTAGCCAAAGCAATTAGCATAGACATACGAATAACGATATTGTTTTTAAAACTCATTGGTTTCATCATTTGATCCAATGTTTTTCAAGAAAATAGAAGTGCAAACAACAGCACGAAGTCAATAAATTTCGAAAGTCTAGCATAGCTAGTAGATTTAGAAAACCTATGTCTCTACCATCAACTTCACTTCCTATAATGATCCATCGCTTAATCAGTCTATTTATTCATATCATCCTCAATACTCCATTCACACTTTTTTATACCCCAGTTCATCAAACTTACTACACATTGGAAATCCAGGAACTTGCCACAATAATATGAGTTTAAGAACTTATCCTAGTCAGACCATAGGCGTCCATTCGCTAAGGGGTTCAAAACATATCATATTATTATGAGTCACGAACTTACCATATGTATTAGTTTTAAGAACCACACCTAATCCTAATAATATCTTACTAATCTTAATAGTTTCTAACTATCAAATATACACATGAGAAAAGAATCACCTTTTCACCACATATACATTGATAGCTCTACACCAACATTTCAATGATTATCAATATGATAAACTAAGTACAAGCACAAACCCCTTGCCATACAAAGATTTGTACAACTCAGCCATCACCTGAGTCCTCAATTGAAATTCCACCTAACTCTATCTTACTCTTAACTTGCTCTTTACTCGATACGAATTTCTCGTATCATATCATCTATAACTCCTCGTGAGTTATCTCGTACTATTTCATAGTACAATATCTTCATAGCATCAAGCTATAATTATTCAAACATTACAGACTATCTTTCTTTTATAACTTAAACAGATCGCGTCGTGATCTTATTCTATAATCATCTCCCTTAAAATTATTTTCTTAACTCGTGATCGTTTTGTTTTGCGATCCCCTTTCTTTCTTTTTTCATCATTTACGACATTATTCGTTATCTTGGCTATTGGAGTTAGGTAACTCCTATTTCTTATCTACATATCTTTTCAAGATCCTTCTTTAAATCTTCTTGTTTATATAACAATTCCTGCTTTAAGAATTTCTAACTTCATTTATATCGTTCAACATTTCATTCAAGTTCTACATTTTCATCATACGTATCCTTTTCTATACTTGGTACATATCGAGTCTCTACCAGTTTCAATATGGTACGCTGAGTGGTTTCCCACAAATAACTAACAAACTAGGTTCCGAGTTGCTAATTCGTATATACCTCCGCTCTATGAAGAAATCGTTTAGACCAGACACCATATGTCAACTACTAAAGAGTACAACTGTACCATACTTAACTATAACTTTTTATTCTTAACTTCCTTACCAATCTCTTCTTATAGACATTTTCTATTTGTTATCACCTTACACCCTTATTATTAGAGTTGGGTAACCCCACATTCATATTCCTTAGAACTATGCGAGATTCTTCTTTGAATCCTCTCACACAAATTTTAATTTCTTCTTTATAAATTTCTTAAATTACTTCTTATTATTCAAACTCTATCTGAGCTTATTCTTTCATTATCTTCACATCTCTTCTCTAAGGCTATAGCCTACGGTACTCCTACCTAATGTTTATAACCTACAACTTTGATACTAACTGTAACGATCCCAAAATTCATACAATATAATTCTCAACCTCGGTCGTTAATAACACATCTACCTTCTGATTTTACATCATTATTCGATGTTAAACTTTATAAAATGCAAAATAATTTAAACTTTTATATCTTTTTACTTTAATTCCCTAAATCAAAACTTTTATCATCTACATGTCTTTGAATTAATCTTATTTTATGATTCACTTTATCATATAAAATTTTACATTTCAATCCGATAACCTTTACATATCAGATAACTCTAACTCTAGCTTTACAACTCAATATAAAATTATACATCATAAAACATTTAATACATCTCATGAGTCTTAATCATGGTTTAAGGTAATAGCAACTTTAGCTAAAATATACATCTTCATATATTAATTATGATCCACTTCATTCAAGTAGCACATAGTGTTATCTTTGTGACAATCCAAAATTTTAGTAATTGTAATTTAAAATATTTATTAAATAAAATAAATATTTTATTGATGTGGTTATGATTAGTAAATATTTATGACTAGATAATATTCTAAATTAAATTAATTTATAATTTAGAGAATTGTAATATAACATGAGATGTTATATTGTTGTTGTAATTTAATAATTCAAGATGGTATGATAAGTTATTAAATAAAAAAAATTATAATGAGATTATAATTTTGTGATATTTGTTTAAGTAGACTATTTATAATTAATTTATTTGATTATTTTTGGATATGGAAATCTAGATAAATAATATGTGATTATAAATTATAAACTAAATTGTTTATTAAAATAAATTAAAGGAGTTTAATTTAGTTTTGCCAAACAAGGCTTAAATATATTAAGTCTTTAATACTTAAAGGGTTTTGCCAAATAAGCCTTATGGCTTTTGGAATTTCTATTTTTTTAATTTTAATTATTATAAATAAAATAAAATAATAAATATAATACATTTATAACCTAAGCGTTATAACTAAAATTGTGTTTAGTATGCGTATTATTATTAGTATCAGTTTTTAGTTTACGCTTAAGTTAGTCTATATTGGCTATTATGAGAAGAGAGAAGAAGAGAGAGAGCTTGACAGATAGAGTTGAGAGAATTGAGAGAGAAATTAAGAAATTTCCAGCAACTTCAGAGTTTAGCAAGAATTGTTCGACCATTTAAAGGTATGTTCACAACCTTAGTGTTATGTATATGTGTATTTACATGTATATGTGTTTCACGGCAAGAATTTTCTTATGTTTTGTAAAATCAATTGTTGAATTGATGATATTAATAACTGATAATTATGTGTATGTGTGTTTATAATGATTAGAGTTTATGTTTAAGCAAGAATTTGTATGCTTACTTCGTTCTAACAGTAGAAAAATTTGACAGTATATGTATTTTCATATGGTTCATGAAAAGTATCAATTTTAGTGGCTAATTAGTATGTGAAATTGTAAATTGAAGCGTGATTATGTTAGTTCACTAAGAAACGAGCATAATGTAATTTGAATGAAGTGATTTGACCAAGTATTGAATTCACAGTGATGATTTTTGGGATGAATATCAAAAAAATTGAGTTTTATATGAAAAACATGAAATTTTAAAAATTAACCTAGCTTAAATTGTTGTTAAATTGTTTTAATTAGTGGAATATGTTCACAAACATGTTTGTGATAGTTCTATACCATTTGTACGTATTATTATTACTGTTTTGTGGGTGGAATTCGTGTTAGTTGGCTTTAGAAAAGTGTCGTAGCTCTGTTCTGAAAAATTGGAATCTGTGCGTGGCGCGGGCGCGCTATTTCTTGGCGCGGGCGCGCTGCCACCCAGTATAAAACTGGCGCGATCGCGCCAGTACCCTACCACAGATAGTGAAGTCTGTTAATTATGTAGACTTTGGGCGTTCAATTTAACTTAGATTAATGATAGGTTAATGTGGCCAACATGTAACTACAAGGCTAAAACAAAGATGTGTTATATGAATTATGAATTCAAAATTGTAAAAGTGATTAGTAGGTTACGAATGCATTATGTGATAACTTAGCTTATACAATGAATGTTAGACAAGTGTTGTGAAGTCAACACTTAGAATTTCTGAAATATAAATGGTAATGTAAGACTTGTACCGAAATAACAAGTTTTAACTAGAAATGAGTGTTATGTTGGAAAAAGGATGTTAGTACATTGTGTATTGATTAATAAAATGGGTTATGAGATGTAGAGTAAAATTTACACTATAGCTACTATGCGTTACTATGTGACTAATAGTTAATTTGAATAATTATATAACTGTGTAGGAATACACGAAGTGCAAATAAGCGATAAGCAGTTAAGTCGTAGTTCATAAACTACGAATCAGGCAAGTCTTTCAGTTCCTATTTGGTATGCGAATTTGATTGTTTTAAATCTTTATTGCAAAGAGCATGATGTGTTATATATATGTTGAATGTATGAAATGTTAAAGTCAACTTATGGCTACGTTGATTGAGTAAAACATGCTGATTGGGTAAGGAACTCAATCTTTATTCTTGTTATATGAACTGTAACATGTGTGTTATGTTAGTCCAATGTTTATGACATATATGTTGAGCATGTTATTATGTGCTACGTAATGCATGAAAACTATTAGATTTTGCTAGGCTGTCGAGCTCAACCTTGCAAATAACCATTTTTGCAGGTTAAGGATTGAAGGTAACACTATGTGCTACTTGAATGACGTGGATCAGAAATAATACACAAAAATTAATATTTTAGCTAAAGTTGTTATTTCTTTATAACATGATTATAATTCATGAGGTGTATTAAATGTTTTATATTGTATAGTTTTATGTTGAGTTGTAAAGCTAAAGTTAGAGTTATCTGATATGTAAAGGTTATCGGATTGAAATATAAAATTTTATAGAATGACAATGATAAAGTGAATAATAAAATAAGATTGATTCAAACACATGTAGATGATAAAGGTTTTGATTCAGGGAATTAAAGTAAGGTTTAAATTATTCCGCATTTTATTAACCTTAACATCGAATTATGATGTATAGTCAAAAGTTAGACGTATTGTTAAAGACCGAAGTCGATAATTAAATTGTATAAATTTTGGGGTCGTTACAGTTGGTATCGAAGCTGATAGGTTAGAAACCTTAGGTAAGAGTACCTTAGGCTATAACCTTAGAGAAGAGAGGTGAAGATAAATAAAATGAATAAACTCAAATAGAGTTTGAAAAATAAGAAGTAATTTAAGAAATTTATAAAGAATGGATTAAAGCATGCGTAAGTGGATTCAAAGAAGAATCTCGCAGAGTTATAAGGAATATGAATGTGGGGTTACCCAACTCTAATAATAAGGATGTAAGGTGATAATAAATATACAATGTCTATAAAAAGAGAGTGATAAAGAAGTTAAGAATAGAAAGTTATATTTAAGTATGGTATAATTGTACTCTTTAATAGTTGATGTATGGTATCTGGGCTAAACGATTCCTTCATAAAGCGGAGGTATATACGAACTAGCAACTCAGAACCTAGTTTGTTGGTTATTTGTGGGAAATCATTCATGTACCATATTGAAATTATTAGAGACTCGATGTCTACCAAGTATAGAAATGGATACGTATGATGAAAATGTAGAACTTGAATAAATGTTGAGCAATGTAAATGAAGTTAGAAATTCTTAAAGGAAAAATTGTTATATATACAAGAAAATTCAAAGAAAAATCTTGAAGAGATATAAAGATAAGAAATAGGAGTTACCCTAACTCCAATAGCCAAGATAACGAATAATGTCATAAATGATGGAAAAGGAAAGATAGAGGATCGTAAAACAAAACAATCACTAGTTAAGAAAAGAATTTAAAGGGAGATAATTATAGAATAAGATCACGACGTGATCTGTTTAAGTTATAAAAGGAAGATGGTCTGTAATGTTTGAATAGTGATAGCTTGATGCTACGAAGATAATGTACTATGATATAGTACGAGATAAACTCGCGAGGAGTTATAAATGATGTGATACGAGGAATTTGTATCGAGCAAAAGAGCAAGTTATAGGTAAGATAGAGTTAGGTGGGATTTCAATTGATGACTCATGTGATGGCTGAGTTGTACATACCTTTGTATGGGTGAGGGTTTTGTGCTTGCACTCAGTTTATCACATTGATAATCATTAAAATGTTGGTGTCACGCTATCAATGTATATGTGGCGAAAAAGGTGATTCTTTTCTCAAGTGTATATTTGATAGTTAGAAGCTATTAAGATTAGTCAGATATTATTAGGGTTAGGTGCGAGTTCTTAAAACTAATGCATATGGTAAGTTCGTGACTCATAATAATATGGTATGTTTTGAACCCCTCAGCGAATGGACGCCTATGGTATGACTAGGATAAGTTCTTAAACTCATATTATTGTGGCAAGTTCCTAAACTTCCAAAGTATGGTAAGTTTGATGAACTGGGGTATAGATAAGTGTGAGTGGAGTATTGAGGATAATAAGAATAGATAGATTGATTAAGCAATGGATCATTATAGAAAGTGGAGTTGATGGTGGAGACATAGGTTTTTCCAAATCTTCCAGCTTTGCTATATTTTCGAAATTTATCGACTTCGTGCCGATGGTTGTACTTTTAATTTTTGAAAAATGTTGGATCACATTAGTGAACCAAAGAATTTTTAAAACAGTGCTATTATTCGTATGTCTATGCTAATTGTTTTAGCTAGACAAAAATGATTTAAAATATATCAAAAATGTATTTTTTTTATATTATCAATGCATCATGGAACCTGGTGCAGAGATGATAAAAATGATGAAGTCATCAATGCAGTATTACTCAGTGTTGGATGTGATCTACTGATCGTCAACCCACTATGGTATGATGTAGTATGATTAAATCACCAAATGACGGAATCCTCAAACGGACTATAAATACAGTGCGGTATCATGACATCATAAAAAGATTTTTGAGATTTCTTTAAGATATGAGTATATATATATATATATATATATATATATATATATATATATATATATGTATGTGTGTGTGTGTATGTATATTTTGATTGATGTTCGATTAGTTGTAGAAGTCTATGCTATTTGATTTAGCTAGACGATTATTGAAAGATGTTTATGAAATTCAAGCGTTTATTGAAAAGTTATGCCAAACCAAATTGTGTTGGTGCGGATTCAGATGTTGAAAAGTTGAGGTGAACAACCCTATAAGGGGACATGTTTTTGAGGACAATGGTTCCGAGCGTAACGCATATAGTCATTACAAAACACTACGTTGCGGCCCAACTTAGCGGTACAATAGGCTTGCCACCTAGTGTACGTGAGGAGAGTGTTTTCAGTCTTTGTGATTGATAAACACACTGGTTTGCAGTGTGAAGAATTGAGTTGAAGCACTAGTAAACCGAGAATATAGTTCACGGTCTTGTGACCCCTCAGCATGATTTGGAATCTTTTAAATTCTTGTTATTCATACCGTTTCCCAATTATTGAGCAATTGTGGTAGATTCTTATTATTCTGAAAGGTGAAAGTGGAAAGGATGAGAGCATTAAGCAAAACTTAATAATTTCAAGAAAGAAATGAAATTTCAGAAAAGAAGTGGAATGTGAAACTCTTAGAAGAGGAAGAGGTGATGAATATGATGATTATAGAAAGATCTTTGTGAAAAGAAAGTGGTTATAGAACTCAATGAATGAATAAAGTATTAACGTAAAATCTATTTATATAGATTGAGTGAATAAAGATTAATAAAATTTCGAGGACAAAATTCTTAGGAGAATGGGTGAATGTAATATCCCGAGTGTTTATGATAACGATCCTTAGAAAAGTAAATAAATTGGTTAAAGAATATGTAATACTCAAATATAATTGAGTCTAAGTAAAGGTTATGAAATAAAACCTAAAATTTGTTGAGGCATTGTAGTAGGAAATATAAAACTTATATTAAGTCAATGTGTTGAAGATATTCGATGATAAATTTTGAAAAGAGATTTGGTGAAAGCCTGAGCAAGGTAGGGTTTCGGTGATTCCGAGGACGGAATCCTTATAAGGACAGAAGAATATGACGAATGAATTGTTTGAGTTGTGATTCCGAGGACGGAATCCTTATAAGGGGGAAGGATGTGACAACCTGAATTTTTATAAGTGATTAAAATAGGAATTTAATAATTAAAATTCTTATTATGAGATGTTTTGAGTTTGAATAGGTATATATACGTGCTATATATTTTGAAACATGTGATCTGGTGTGAAGATATATATATATATATATATATATATATATATATATATATATATATATATGAAAAAGTAAGGTTTAATAGTACCTTGAGTTATTTGTTTAATCTATATTTTTGATTCTGGGGACATAATCTTTGTAAGGAGGGAAGAATGTGACAATCCAAGATTTTAGTAATTGTAATTTAAAATATTTATTAAATAAAATAAATATTTTATTGACGTGGTTATGATTAGTAAATATTTATGACTAGATAATATTCTAAATTAAATTAATTTATAATTTAGAGAATTGTAATATAACATGAGATGTTATATTGTTGTTGTAATTTAATAATTCAAGATGATATGATAAGTTATTAAATAAAAAAAAATTATAATGAGATTATAATTTTGTGATATTTGTTTAAGTGGACTATTTATAATTAATTTATTTGATTATTTTTGGATATGGAAATCAAAATAAATAATATGTGATTATAAATTATAAACTAAATTGTTTATTAAAATAAATTAAAGGAGTTTAATTTAGTTTTGCCAAACAAGGCTTAAATATATTAAGTCTTTAATACTTAAAGGGTTTTGCCAAACAAGCCTTATGGCTTTTGAAATTTTTATTTTTTTTAATTTTAATTATTATAAATAAAATAAAATAATAAATATAATATATTTATAACCTAAGTGTTATAACTGAAACTGTGTTTAGTATGCGTATTATTATTAGTATCAGTTTTTAGTTTACGCTTAAGTTAGTCTATATTGGCTATTCTCATAAGAGAGAAGAGGAAAGAGAGCTTGACAGAAAGAGTTGAGAGAATTGAGAGAGAAATTAAGAAATTTCCAGCAACTTCAGAGTTTAGCAAAAATTGTTCGACCATTTGAAGGTATGTTCACAACCTTAGTGTTATGTATATGTGTATTTACATGTATAAGTGTTTTACGGCAAGAATTTTCTTATGTGCTGTAAAATCAATTGTTGAATTGATGATATTAATACTGATAATTATGTGTATATGTGTTTATAATGATTAGAGTTTATGTTTAAGCAAGAATTTGATGCTAACTTCGTTCTAACAGTAGAAAAATTTGACAGTATATGTATTTTCATATGGTTCATGAAAAGTATCAATTTTAGTGGCAGATTAGTATGTGAAATTGTAAATTGAAGCTTGATTATGTTAGTTCACTAAGAAACGAGCATAACGTAATTTGAATGAAGTGATTTGGCCAAGTGTTGAATTCACAATGAAGATTTTTGGGATGAATATCAAAAAAATTGAGTTTTATATGAAAAACATGAAATTTGAGAAATTAACCTAGCTTAAATTGTTGTTAAATTGTTTTAATTGGTGGAATATGTTCACAAACATGTTTGTGATAGTTCTATACCATTTGTACGTGTTATTATTACTGTTTGGTGGGTTAAATTCGTGTTAGTTGGCTTAAAAAAGTGACATAGCTCTGTTCTGAAAAATTGGAATCTGTGCGTGGCGCGGGCGCGCTATCTCTTGGCGCGGGCGCGCTGCCACCCAGTATAAAACTGGCGCAGCCGCGCCAGTACCCTACCATAGATAGTGAAGTCTGTTAATTATGCAGACTTTGGGCGTTCAATTTAACTTAGATTAATGATAGGTTAATGTGTTCAACATGTAACAACAAGGCTAAAACAGAGATGTGTTATATGAATTATGAATTCAAAGTTGTAAAAGTGATTAGTATGTTACGAACGGATTATGTGATAACTTAGTTTATACAATGAATATTAGACAAGTGTTGTGAAGTCAACACTTGGAATTTCTGAAATGTAAATGGTAATGTAAGACTTATACCGAAATAACAAGTTTTGACTAGAAATGAGTGTTATGTTGGAAAAGGGATGTTAGTATATTGTGTATTGATTAATAAAAAGGGTTATGAGATGTAGAGTAAAATTTACACTATAGCTACTATACGTTACTATGTGACTAATATTTAATGTGTATAATGATATAACTGTGTAGGAATACACGAAGTGCAGATAAGCGATAAGCAGTTAAGTCATAGTTCATAATCTACGAATCAGGCAAGTCTTTCAGTTCCTATTTGCTATATGAATTTGATTGTTTTAAATCTATATTGCAAAGAGCATGATGTGTTATATATATTTTGAATGTATGAAATGTTAAAGTCAACTTATTACTACGTTGATTGAGTAAAACATCCTGATTGAGTAAGGAACTCAATCTTTATACTTGTTATATGAACTGTAACATGTATGTTATGTTAGTCCAATGTTTATGAGATATATGTTGAGCATGTTATTTTGTGCTACATGATGCATAAAAACTGTTAGATTTTGCTGGGCTGTCGAGCTCAACCTTGCAAATAACCATTTTTGCAGGTTAAGGATTGAAGGTAATAATATGTGCTACTTGAATGACGTGGATCAGAAATAATACACGAAGATTAATATTTTAGCTAAAGTTGTTATTTCTTTATAACATGATTAAGATTCATGAGACGTATTAAATATTTTATGTTGTATAGTTTTATGTTGAGTTGTAAAGCTAAAGTTAGAGTTATCTGATATGTAAAGGTTATCGGATTGAAATGTAACATTTTATAGATTGACAATGATAAAGTGAATCATAAAATAAGATTGATTCAAAGACATGTAGATGATAAAGGTTTTGATTCAGGGAATTAAAGTAAGGTTTAAATTATTCCGCATTTTATTAAGCTTAACATCGAATTATGATGTAAAGTCAAAAGTTAGACGTATTGTTAATGACTGAAGTCGATTATTAAATTGTATGAATTTTGGGGTCGTTACAATCTTTAATCATTAACCTGCAAAAATGGTTATTTGCAAGGTTGAGCTCGACAACCCAGCAAAATCTAACAACACGTAGCATATAATAACATGCTGAACATATATCTCTTAAACATTGGGCTATCATAACATACAGGCTATAGTTCATATAACAAGTTTAAAGATTGAGTTCCTTACTCAATCAGCATGCTTTACTCAGTTAATGTAGTCATAAGTTGACTTTAACGTTCCATGCTTTCAACATAAATATAACACATTATATTATTTGCAATAAAGATTTAAACAGTTAATCACCAAGTTCACATAGCAAATAGGAACTGAAAGACTTGCCTGATTCGTAGTTTATGAACTACGACTTAACTACTTATCGCTTATCTGCACTTGGTGTATTCCTACACAGTTATATCATTATTCACATTAATTATTAGTCACATAGTAACGCATAGTAGCTATAATGTAAACATTACGCTACATCTCATAATCCTTCTTATTAATCAATACACAATGTACTAACATCCTTTTTTCCAACATAACACTCATTTCTAGTTAAACTTGTTATTTCGTTACAAGTCTTACATTACTATTTACATTTCAGAAATTCCAAGTGTTGACTTCACAACACCTGTCTAACATTCATTGTGTAAACTAAGTTATCACATAACGCGTTTGTAATTTACTAATCATTCTCATAACTTTGAATTTATCAATCACATATCATGGTTTTGTTTTAACCTTCTTACTGCATGTTTGACACACTATCATAGCCTTAGACCAAGTGGTAAGGCCACCCAAAATCTGCAGCAGCAGCAGAAGGCTTTACCTCAGATCAGTGTATGGCGCAACTGCGCCACACACAGCGCAGCCGCGCAATTTTTAGCCTTGGCACCAGCGCAGCTGCGCTGGTGCACAGACAGAGGCAGAGACGGCTATGAACAGTAGCCGACTTTAGCCCAACAAACACGAATTTCACCCACAAAACAGTGAAATTAACATATACAATAAATATAAAACTATCATAAACATGAGTTCTAATATATTCATCAACATAGAACAATTTAACAACACTTTTAACTATTTTAATTTCTCAAATTTCTCATTTTCATATAAAACTCAATTTTTTTAACATTCTTCCCAAAAATCAACACTATGATTTCAATTCTTCACCAAATCACATCGTTTAAGTTACATTATCTTCGTTTCTTAATGAACTAGCATAAACAAGCTTCAATTTGCTGTTTAACATACGAATTGACCATCATAATTGGTACCTTCATAAGCCATATGAAAAATATTCTCTGTAAACACTTTTCTTACTTATTAACCGTAGTTAGCATAACAAATTCTTATCTAAATGTAAACTTTAACATCACCAACATGTATAATCACAATTACCAGTTATACATATCAACGGTTCAACAAATTGATTTCACCGAACATAAGAAAATCTTGCCGTGAAACACATATACATGTATATATAAAAAATACCTTCAATTAACATGATAATCCTCTTTGTTAAACACTGAAATTGTTCTTCTCTTCTCAAGTTCTCTCAAATTCTCTGAATTTTTTAAACTCAGAATGTTCTTAAGCTTAGCAAAAACTAGAACGCGTATAACCAAATTGATAAACCAATGCGTAAAACAAAATAAAACTGATATTACCTTAACTCACATAATAAGTATATCAGTTACATACTAAATAAACGTATAGATTATAAATACCTTTTATTTATTTATTAATTTATTTTATTTATATTATTTAAATTTAAAAAATTAAAATTCAAAAGTCATAAGGCTTTGTTTGGCAAAACCCTTTAAAATTTAAAGACTTATTATATTTAAGCCTTGTTTAGTCAAAACTACATTAAAACTACTTTAATTATTTTAATAAACAATTTAGTTTATAATTTATAATTACATATTATTTATTTGGATTTCCATATCCAATAATAATCAAATAAATTAATTATAAATAGTCCACTTAAACAAATATCACAAAATTATAATCTCATTATAATTTTTATTTAATAACTTATCATTCCATCTTGAATTATTAAATTAAAACAACAATATAACATCTCATGTTATGTTACAACTCTTTAAATTATAAATTAATTTAATTTAGAATATTATCTAGTCATAAATATTTACTAATAATAACCACATCAATAAAATATTTATTTCATTTAATAAATATTTTAAATTATAATTACTAAAATCTTGGATTGTCACACTCGTAGGGAGACTAATTCGAACGAAGCTCAGGAAAGGCACCACCCATATTCGCTCCAGTTGAAAGATCAGATTAACTTCCCGTCGAGTAAATTGTGATGATCTGGGAACCTTCATGCCAAAAAGCCACGAGAGTAGCCTAAGATAGGACAGCTACTGATAAACCAAACACAGAGGGAAGTCTCTTCATACCTTCCCATTTTAATTACTTGTAATTTTATTTCCATGTCAATATCAATGTAATGGAAAATATAAAAGAATGTGTGTACATACATTCCCTTTTTATATCAAAACCTGTCATGTTGTACTGTCATTAAAATAACTGACATCCGTTTTGCAGGATAATACTCCTAAAAAGGGACACATTACATAGCATGTAACATTCCTACATTCCCTCAAGACTAAACTACGTAAGTCTTTTTGTAGGGAAACAATTGGTCATGTTACTCATTCAAAGTCTAAAAAGGCACTAAGCCTACAGCCAAGCATGGCTACATCTGGCCAGTCTAATCCTACTCCTGTCTCTCGCGATGAGTTCGAAGGATTAAGTAACCAAATTATAGAGTTGGCTATTTTGCTCAAAGAACTACACAAGTCCACTCAGGGTCCATAAATACCCATCAACACAGAATCCTCTGCACATGGAGGAACTCAGGGTCCGGACAAAGAAGTTCCAGCACCTGAGTCTCAGTCTAATAAAACCAACAAAACCCCTGAAATCACCCATCTTAAAGAAGATCAAGACACCGGTGATATTCAGAAGAAAGTTCTACAAATAGAAGAGACCATTCGGTCCATTAAAGGGATTGGAGCACACGGGAGTGTTTCATATTCAGACCTTTGTATCTTCTCCGGGGTTCATTATCTAAAAAAATTCAAGACTCCAAATTTTGAGAAATATGATGGATTGGGAGATCCTTACACTCACTTAAAGGAATTCATTAGAGAGCTCGGATCCTATGCTAAGGATGAAAAGCTCAGGATGTAGCTATTTGAAAAAAGTCTGACTAGAGAAGCCAAAGCATGGTACACCAGATTAGACAACTCCAAGATTCATAGTTGGGAGGAGTTAGCCCATGCTTTCCTCAGTCAATACAGCTTTCAAATTCAGATGGGTCCAGACCGGTATCAAATTACCAAGGTCAAGAAACAAGTCAATGAGTCATTCAGTGTATATGCCAAAAGATGGAGGCGTCTGGCTGCTCAAGTTATTCCATCTATAACTGAGTCTGAAATGGTGATGACCTTCATAGATATTCAAGAAGCTCCCTTTTATGAGAGGGTATTAGCTGGCATAGGCAAGCCATTCTCTAAAATGATCAAACACGGAGAAATGGCTGAAATGGGATTGAAATCAGGGAAGATTCAAGACCTTGTCGCTGTAACGAATGATAATTTTGTAATTTATTTAAAATATAGCTTTCTCGTGCCATTCATCCACATACTCATTGATAATACAACTCAGTATGACATGTACTCCTTTGCTGATTGCTTTACGTGGTACGATCAAATCATGGTTGCTGAAGAGGATCGTGAGAAAACTGTATTCATCACTCCTTGGGGAACCTTTTGCTACAGACGGTTGTTATTCGACCTCATCAATGATGGAGCTACCTATCAGCGAGCCATGATGGCTCTGTTCCACTATCTAATGCACAAAGAGATAGAAATCTATGTGGATGATATCATTGTTGAGTCCCAAAGGGAGGAAGACCACCTAGATCATCCCAAAAAGCTCTTCAACAGGTTTCGTAAGTACAACTTAAAGTTGAACCTGGCCAAGTGCACCTTTGGTGTTAAATCAGGTAAGTTGTTAGGATTCCTAGTGAGCCACAAAGGGATTGAGTTGGGTCCTACAAAAAACCAGGCCATCACAGAAATGCACATACCTCAGACAGAGAAGGAAATACAGGAATTTTTGGAAAGAATTAACTTTATCAGTCGATTCATCTCCCAACTCACAACAACATGTGAGCTTATTTTCAAGTTGCTAAAAAAGAACTCCTCCATGAAGTGAAATGATGAGTGTCAGAAAGCCTTCCTTATAATCAAAGCTCATGTTTTGGTACCTCCCAGGGATGTTGTTCTCCTGTTCATGTACCTGTCAATCAATGACAATGCCATGGGCTGCATGCTAGGATAGAAAAATGATAGAGGCCAAGAAAGAGCTATCTATTACCTCAGCAAAAGATTCAGCAGCGGTGAACACAAGTACACTCTGATTGAGAAAACTTGTTGTGCTTTAGCATGGGCTTCCATGAGATTACAGCATTATCTCCATGGTCACACAACCCATCTCATATCCCGTGTGGATCCTCTCAAGTACGTGTTCACCAAAGCCATGTTAAATTACCGACTGTCCAAATGGCAGTTGATCCTACAATAATTTGATATTGTCTACGTGAAGCAAAAGTCTATCAAAGGTCAAGGAATTGCATATCAATTTATCACCGCACCTACAGGGGATTTCAAACCTTTGGAAACATACTTCTCTGATGAAGGGGTAATGACAGTTCAGCAACACCGTCAGGACGATACACACCAACTATGAAAGATGTATTTTGATGGAGTTATAAACATGGAAGGTTCTGGAGCTGGAGCAATTTTAGTATCCACTACGAGGGAGCAGCATCTCATCGCCATCAAATTATAGTTTACCAGCACCAACAACATAGCTGAGTATGAAGGATGTATCATGGGGTTGAAACTAACCCAATCCATGAGCATCAGACGATTAACTGTCTTTGGAGATTCTGAATTGGTAATCAGACAAACCACTGGGATCTATCACACCAAAGAGCTACATTTACTTCCTTACCATTGGTAGGTTATACAGATGGCTTCGGAGTTTGAAGAAATATCCTTCCTCCACATTCCTCAAAATAGGAATGACTTTGCGAATGTACTAACAACTTTGGCCTCCTTGATCAACATACTTGATAAGTAAGACACGCCAAATATCACATTTGCCCTGCAAAAGGCTCCAGTCTATGGGAATTACATTAGAGAAGTATTGGATGAGCTGCCTCCCATCCAACACCCTTAGTATCAGCATATCAAGGAGTATCTGCGAGATGGATCTACACCCACTGAGGCGAGTCAGGCTGAAAGAAAGAGGATTTATCGAATGGCTATGAAATTTTACCTGAGCGAAGACGCACTCTACAAAAGAGATGCGGGACTAAGTCTTCTCAGATGTCCAGATAAAGACCAAGCTCAAAGGCTCATGGATGAAATCCATGGTGGAGTATGCGGCCCACACATGAGTGGCCCTCTACTTGTCAAGAAAATCCTAAGAACATGGCATTACTGGCTCTCTCTCTCCCTCTCAAGGCTGACTGTGATGATCATGTCAAGAGATTTTACCAATGTAAGACCCCAACTTTTTAATAAATAAAATTAAAACTCCTCTATTCTTTATCTTGAAATAATAAGGTGTTAAGTGATATGATGCTTTAGTTATGGGTGAAATGTGCAAATTTTACAAAATAAGCAAGTGGTTATAAAATATTCATTGTTGTCGGGGAATATTCGTTTGATCGTGGAATATTCTTGCTGTCGGGGAATATTCGTACGACGGCGCAACCATTTGTGGGCCCCATAACAGAAAACGGTCGGATGAAGAAAATGATAAGTTTGAGTTTTTATAAATAATGGCGTAGTTGTTACCGTTAACACTGTTGGAACACCCGGTGGTTAAAGTACAGTAATACGCGTGGTTGCACAGTAGCACACGGTATTGTACAGTATTGTTGGATTATTGATTTTTACGTAAGAAGGCACTACTCAATAATTGTTACAGTAATTACTGTTCAATATTTTATTTTATTGATTCAATAATTGCTACGTTGATATTTTATATTATTGTTGTTTCAATAATTATCACTGCGTAGTATTTCCCATTATCAGATCAATAATTCATATTATTTTGATAATATTATTAGATAGCATTATTGGCAATGTCAAAGGAAGTTCTATCTAAGGAGAGGTTTGGTCACCTAATTGTGCGCTAGTAAAGAGAAATCCTTATCGGAAAGCCCCCTCTTTCTTGGGAACGACCTGGTTGTCATAATTGTGATTCTGTAATATTATTTGTGAATAATTAATTATTGATTTATATGATAAAAAAAATATTTATTTTATGTGGATATAAATGAAGGAATTAATGCTAAGGTATTTTATCAGTATTTTGTCAGAATGGAGGTATTAAAAATCATCCGTATATGGATTTCGAACATTTTCTGTTTGGAATTTAGAAAAATTTTCTTCTACAAAGTTGTAGAGAATTTAATTTTCTATGGAATAGACATGAGATTCAAATTTTTCTGATAAAAGAGTTATTTATTATGAATTATTGGAGTTTCGAAAATAAATAATTTTATTAAAAACATGGTGGGCCCCACTTAAGGTGTGCTAAAATCTGATCAATTGTGGCGTGCTTGAACATTTTTGATAAATTATTATTTTATTAAATTAGTTTGCTTTGGCGTTCTAGCATTTTCCTATAAATAGGCTGCTTAGTTAGAATTAAAAATCACACTAGAAACATAAGTTTTCTCTCTCTATATTATCGAGCGTATTTTGTGAGTATTTAGATACTTTAAGAGTTACTATTCAGTGCAAGTTTTTTTCAGCAACATATCCGATATTCCAGTCAGAAGTACTGTTCTTTTGAGATGAGGGATGTTATTTTTTTCATAAATGATATTATTTCCTTCAATATCATTATGCCGAAATATTGATATGAATTTTATAATGGAATTTTTACCTTTTTGTGTCGAGATTACTATTCACGTATACAACACTATTCACGTATACGACACTATTCACGAATACGGCACTATTTACAGAAAAATAAAATTTTCTCTTCTTTGTCCAAGATGTCTAGTATGGTTACTATCTTTGATTGTATCCATGTTTTGATCTTCATTCTTGAATTTTACTCCACTATGGTTTATTATTGAGCATTTTTGAACTTGGATTATCTAAAGTATGAATCCCTAAACTTTATCCTTTTATCTCACTGGATTCGTTTCTTTAAAATATTTTTTATCATCCTTAGTCCTAAATGATGATATAACTGTATATCTTTGGCCTATAGTACAAAGATGAATAATTACCTGATGAATATCTTTGGCCCGTATTGCAAAGATGAACAGGTGTTGATATGAACATGACTAACTGGTGATACAAATGAATATCTTTGGCTCGTAGTGCAAAGATGAATATTTGATATAAGATGTATATTGATTGATGTTACAAGGATAAAATATTGATGATGGACTTTTAAATTCATAGATGATAGTAGATTTCATTCTCTACTTAACTCTTCTAATGAATTGTTATTTCCGCTGCGAATATTGATCTAAAACTGGTTGTCCATTATATTTTATCTAATTTGTTGAAGGCTAACGATAATTTGTTGTTCATTATCTTAGTCATAATATTCTTTACATAGTTGAGCTCACCCTTTTCCTTTTTATTCCATTTTTCTTCTCATGAGGAGAGAATATAGCGGGAACTAGTCAGAGTATGGAATGATGGATCAAGATAGTTGCTTAGCAGTCCTCACTATTTTGTAAAATAGTGTATCAATAATTGTAATGAGGACTTAGTTGAGTTTGAATACTGTCAAGAAGATAATATTTGTATTTAAACTCACAGTATATGTGTTGTCGTATTTTGCACGACAATTATAATAATGAAGTGTAGTTGTTTTTGTACCATGTATTTGGCGACTCAGAATAGGTGATGTATACCTATTTTGGGGGCATCACAACCAATGCCAAATTCATGGAAATGCTATCCACGCCCCTCCAAGGGAGATCCACAATATGAGTTCGCCCTGGCCCTTCTCAATGTGGGGAATGGACGTGATCGGGCCTATCGAGCCCAAAGCCAGCAATGGGCATCGGTTTATCTTTACCATGATTGACTACTTCACTAAGTGGGTAGAAGCAGCCTCTTCCCCCAGGGTTACTAAAGAAGTTATCATTGGTTTCATCAGAAACAATGTCATTTGTCGATATGGACAACCAGAGGTGATTATGTCAGACAATGCTAAAAACCTCAACAACCAAATGATGGAGGAGTTATACAGTAAATTTCACATCAAACATCTCAACGCCGTCATCTATCGTCCAAAGATGAATGGTGTTGTTGAAACGGCTAATAAGAATATCAAAAAGATCATGCAAAAGATGTCCGCCAATCACAAAGGATGGCCTGACATGTTGCCTCTGACTCTGTTAGCCTACAGAAAATCAATGTGCAGTTCCACTAGGGTAACCCCTACTCATTAACCTATGGAATGGAAGCAGTGCTCCCCATAGAAGTGGAAATGGAATCCCTCAGAGTGTTGATAGACGCTCAGCTGGATGAAGACCAATAGTTACAAGATAGGTACCACCAATTGTCTCTAATAGATGAAAGGCGAGTCGATGCCATCTTCCATGGTCAGTTATACCAACAAAGGATCGCTAGATCCTACAACAGAAAAGTTCGGCTAAGACATTTCAAACAGCATGACCTGCTCTTGAAGAAGGTTATTGACAACCAAGATCAATCTAAAGGAAAATTCACCCCAAACTGGGAAGGTCCGTTTGTTGTCAAGGAGGTATTAACAGGAGGAGCTCTCGGATTTTAGGAGATGGATGGCGATGAATTTCTGCAACTCATTAACTCGGACACCATGAAACGGTACTATGCCTGAAGTTACCAGCAAACCAGCATCCTTGGTTTGGATCACCAGATCCGCAGTCTATTCAGGTTTTCAAAACCTTTTTCACTACATACAACCTTCCTTCACCTCCATTTTCCCCATCAGGGATAAACACACCTTCCAACCAGCAGCCTGGTTTCGGATCATCAAATCCATCACTTAACTCAGGTTTTTCAAAACCTTTCACACTTTCAGTTTTGTCCCACCAGGGATAAAACTTTTCACACTTTCAATTTGTCCCACCAGGATCAAACTTTTCATATGCAGTATGTCCTGTACACGGGGCGAACTACGCAAACCTGATCTCCCCAATACACGGGAGTACGTAGGCAACCATTTTTATGGTCCGGTCTCACCACAAAAAAACATCTCTACACCCTTTTTATCACATACAACTTTGAACCTTTTCACGCTAGGTTCGAACTATGCAGACCTGATCTCACCTCATCAATGGGAGTACGTAGGCAGTCATTCATGGTTCGATCTCACCCCTACCAAAACATAAAAACTTGTCAACGGTACTGGGATCATCCTTCAAACCATACATCATTGGCTTAGACCAAAGGGATGGAACTACCTAGCCTCCCCACACTAATGGAAAAACCGGCGACCATCTAAGCTGCGGTTGACTCCTCAAAGAGAAACACGAATCCATGAGAGATGAAACTACCTGGGCTCCCCAACACAAAGGAGTGTCGGTGACCATCTGTGGGGCAGTCAACCTCAGAGAGGAAAGCCACACTCCTCTCCATAACCACATACAGAAACCAGTCCCAAGACACCAAAGGGTAGGGAATACACACAGATCAACGATCCTTTTTGAAAGATTCTAAGACTTCTCAATGTCCATCCATCAAGGCGGAGTTCAGAATACATCAAGATCATAAGCCTTGGAGAAATAGGCAAATATCAAGCAAATAACAAGGCATAACTAAAAGGGAAGTGAATCAAAATATATTTCCCTACCATATATGATACTGTTTGATATATACAATGTGTATTGTACATGACAAAAATGGCTAAGCTAGTATGTGCAGGAAAATCCAAGCCCATCTATAAATCAGTGTATATGTACGCTATCAAATCCATTATGGCAACCCTCTCAGAAGAAGGGGGTAACATTGTAAGCACATGACCTATGTTATTAATGTGAGCCAAGAGATCCACAGCCATCTGTATGGTGACACTATGCTCATCAATGAACGTGCTTATCTCTGCAATGATATCAGTAGTATGGAATCTCAATGCAGTACTATCTGTAATAGCGGCATCTCGGGCAGATATAGCACCATCCAGCTCAACAACCACTACATCTCTATATGATCTAGCCTCATCCCGCTCAACAACAGTGGTATCTCTATGAGCTAAGGCATCATATCTCTCTACTAGAGCAGCATCTCTCCCAACAAGAGCGGTCAACATCAAGGCCCTAGCCTGATCTCTCTCAAATGTCATCAGATGCAGACTCTACTCTAAATAATCTACAGAAGGCGGGGTCACAGTAGTAGTCATACTGGGAGAATCAATCAGAGTTGCTGTCAACCCAGCAAATAGCTCCTCCTCAGTGGGAGAATCAGTGTCCTCCATGGGCTCCCCACTGTTAGAATCAATCCCCGACTCGGAGGATACAACCCCAGCCGATGTAATCTCTGCCTCCATCCATGTAGAATACTTCATAGAACGACCCGGATGGCTAATAATAAACTCAACCCTCTCACGCTGAGCCCAACAGGCATAAACCCTGGATCTATCCTCTGTTGATAAATGTTGAGAAGACAAACACTGACCCAATGCCCCCTCAAAGGGATGAACATCCTGAAACTGGTCAAACTGTGCCATCACAGCCAGTGGATGTTACGTGGCCATACATCTCAAACCAGCTAGAGGAAGATAATACATGCCAAGTGCATGAGTAATGAAGCTGTCAGGAGAACTAAGCCCTGAACACAACAAGATGTCAAATGGATCCTCGATCCCTGCCAGGAACACAGACCAGGAAGCAGCGTCTGTACACTCTGCTAGCTAAAAGGAGTAAGACATGGCTATCTCATGGGAAAAATAATACCCATGGCGTCGGAAGGTGCCAATCGGTCTCAAGTGTGACATGAACCACACATACAGCAAGACCGAGCTGCCTGTGAATACCCCTGCAGAATGGGTGTGGTAATACGTGGCTGACCTCAATGTCTCTGCCACAATCATCGGTACAATGGTATGTCCCTCTCTGAGAGTGCGCACTGCCATAACTACACCGATATCTAAATGATCCATATACAGTGGCATGTACAGATAGGCCACTACACACATCATGAGTATATCTACTCTGGCAACACGCCACTCATCCTCTGATGTGGTGAAATCCCCGAAGTGTTGTGCATAACTGTCCAAGGTGCTGAATTTATCTAACAAAAATTGTAGGGACACCACATGCCCGGAGGTGATCTCATCTTGGGCTACTCTATGCCTCAAGCCAGTGAGGGTCATAAACTGTCGGCTCATATCGCCGATAGCCATCTGAGCGCAAGGCTTGTCCAGTGGCAAAGCTGTCAAACGCTCATACTCCTCTAAGGTGGGAGTCAACTCCTGGGTCTCAAACCGGAACACCTGCCTCTCCGGTACCCAGTGCTCCAGCATGCCCTCTACAAAACCCACAGGAACCGAGAACATCAGGAGGGTCATGGAGTGATGCAACAACTGATCTACAGTCACCCGATCTGGAGGTGACAAACTATCATACCATGATTGTGACGCCCCCAAAATAGGTATACATCACCCATTCTGAGTCGCCAAATACATGGTACAGAATACAAATACAAACTTAATTTATACAACTGTTAAGTGTCGTGTAGAATACGACACAACATAAGTTGCGAGTTTTAATAAAAATATTATCTTCTAGACAATATTCAAACTCAAAATAAGTCCTTATTACATTTATTATCACACTATTTCATAGAATAGTGAGGACTACTAATGCAAACATCTGGACCCTCACTCCGTTCCCCGACTAGTCCCAGCTATATTCTCATTTTCTGAAGAGAATAATGAAAGAAAGGGTGAGCTCAACTAGCCCAGTAAGAAATATTATAACTAAGATAATGCAGAATAAATTATTATTAGCCTTTAACAGTGTTAAACTGATAAAATATAATAAACATCAAGTTTAACTGCAGCGGAACAAGCAATCCATTAGAAGAGTCAAGTAGAGCATGATATCTACTATCTTCTATGATTTAAAAAGTTTATCAACAGTTTTATCGTTGAGACTCAGCTTAATAAATAATCCACATCATTGAATCATCCCTGCATTACGGGCCAAGGATATTCATTAGTATCACAACCACGAATTATTCATGCACTACGGGCCAAGGATAATCGTATTTTCACCAATGGTCATGATCATTCCAACAACTATCCATCAATGCACTACGGGCCAATGAGGACATTTACAACATCGTTTGTAACATTACGGTCATGATTATATCGAATAATCCCTGGACATAATCATACCAAGTCCATCCATGCCCTACGGGCAACAGATGTCTTTCATCATAAAATAAGCATGAGGATGGTGACAATGATATTAGAATTTAATTAAAAGAAAACAAAGGATAAATTTTTAAAGATTTATAATTAAATTTATCCAGAATTCATTAATGTCCAAATTGTCAACATGATACTGCTTTGTGGAGTAAAATTCAAGAATAATATTGTATCAAAAATGATTTGGACCAAAGAAAAATTAATTTTTGTTATTAACAGTACCTCGGGTGAATAGTAACTGAGTGAATAGTACCCCATGAATAGTAATTCAAAAATAGTACCCTATGAATAGTACTCTTGTATAAAACGGTTAAAACTTATCAATATTGCTCAGAATAATATTTTCACAAAAAGATACTAGATGAAGAGCAAATATCAAGGATATTCTACTAATTTCATGGAGTATAGAAGCCAAACTTAACAAAATGTGTATAGAATTTGAAATCTGAAACAAAATAATATTACTTACATACTACAGAGTATGGAAGAAAATATTATTTCATACGAATACTGAACAAAAATAATATCCCTTACGAATACGAAAGAAATAATACCCCTTACCTTAGTAGGAGATCGAATACTGAAATAGTGTAGTAACAGAATACTCTTCTTCTTTCTCTTTTATTCTCTCTCTATAGAATTCTCTTGTGAGTCGTAGTGAATTGGTGAGAATGAAAGAAGAAATAAGCCTCTATTTATAGAAGATTTCTAGCTTAGCCCTTGCAATGTGAAGAGGCAAGTGGCTTGACGACTGGTGATGTGAAAAGAAAAGTGGTTTGACGCCTTTAATGTAAAACAACAAGTGGTTCGACGCCTGTAATGTGAAACGACAAGTGGTTCGACGCCTGCAATGTGAAACGACAAGTGGTTCGACACCTGTAATATGAAAAGACAAGGGGTTCGACGCCTGTAATATGAAACGACAAGTGGTTAGACGCCTGTAATATGAAACGACAAGTGGTTCGACGCCTGTATTACGTAACGGCAAGTGGTTTGATGTCTGGTAAAGGAAATTACTATTGGCGAAAGTGACTCTTAGATGATGACATATGGGCCCCCATAGAATAAACCAAACTTACCACAAACTTCTCATAACGGAATTCTTATTTATATCAAAGATTGAATAGATATTACCAAAAATCATTTTATCTTCAATCAACACATTTTTAATCTTTCAACAATTATTCATCATTAATATTATAACTCACAATATTTAACAACCAGATCATTTTCAAGAAAGAAGGGGCTTTCCGATAAGGACTTCTCCCTATTGGCGCGCAATTAGGTGACCAAGCATCTCCTCGACAGAACTTTCTAGACATCGTCAATATTGTAAATAATAATATGAATAACTTTTTCATCTCAATTATTGATTTAATAATATAAAATATTATGCAGATGATACTGTGACAATAATTGAATCAATAATATGAGATACTATGCAGCAATTACTGTAGCAATAATTGAGTATAACTGAGTGGCTTCTTACGTAAGCATCAATAATCAATACCGTGTGCTACTATGCAACCACGCGTATTACTGTACTTTTACCACCGGGTATTTCAACAGTTAACGCTAAAACTTTCACCGTTATTTTTATAAAAAGATATTTCTATCGTTTTCTAACCCCGACAATAATTCTTTTGTGGGGTCCACTAATAATTATGACATCATACGAATATTCTCCGACCAAACGAATATTTTATAATAACTTGCTTACTTTGCAAAATTTATAAATATTATCCACAACTATAACATTATATCAAATCCACGCCATAATATTCAAAATGATATTTAGGGAAAAAAATAATCTTTATTCATAAAAGTTGGGGTCTTACAACCTCCCCTTCTTATGAAATTTCGTCCTCGAAATTGTTGTACGTACCTGGTATATCGAAGAGGTGAGGATACCTTAATTTTATTTCAGATTCTAAATCCCAGGTCATTTCCTCAACATCGTGGTTTCTCCACAAAACTTTAACTTGAGGTATAACCTTGGAGCGTAGAATATGTTCCTTCTTATCCAAGATTTTAACAGGTACCTCTTCATACGTTAAATCTTCCGCTATTTTGTTTGGTTCTAACTCAATAATGTGGTTCGGGTCTTCTACATATTTACGTAACATAGATATGTGAAAAACGTTATGAACACGAGACATACTTGGTGGTAAGGCGAGTCTATAAGCCACAGTTCCTACTCGGTCGAGGATTTCTAATCGGCCAATGAATCGAGAATTGAGCTTTCCTCACTTTTCAAATCTCGCAATTCCTTTCCATGGAGTAACCCGTAACAACACATGATCTCCAACATTGAACTCCACATCCTTTCGATGAAGATCAGCATAACTCTTTTGTCTATCTTGTGAGATTTTTATACGTTGTCGGATCATTTAAATCTTTTCTATTGTCATGCGTACCAATTCTGGTCCCAACAATGTTACTTCACCCACCTCATCCTAGCAAACTGGAGAACGAAACTTGCGTCCATACAACGCCTCAAATGGAGTCATGCCAATACTTGCTTGATAATTGTTGTTGTAGGAGAATTCCACCAATGGCAAGAACTTGTCCCAACTTTCTTTGAAGTCAAGGACACAGAGTCTTAATAGATCTTCAAGAGTTTGAATAGTCCTCTCTGACTACCCGTCCGTTTGAGGATGATATGCCGAACTAAATCGTAAATCCGTGCCCATAGCTTTTTGCAAACTAACCCAAAATCGTGAACTGAATCTTGGGTCTCGATCAGAAACTATGGATACTGGCATACCATACGGTCTTACAATATCATTTATGTAAATATGAGCAAGACGTTCAAGTGAATAAGTTTTTCGTATAGGTAAGAAGTGAGCAGACTTGGTTAATCTGTCAACAATGGCCCAAATCGCATCTATGCCTTGAGAAACCTTGGGAAGACCAGTAACGAAATCCATGGTAATGTGCTCCCACTTCTATTCTGGAATTTCAAGTGGTTGCAATGGACCTTTTGGCACTTGATGCTCCACCTTGACACGTTGACACGTTAAACACCTTGAGATAAACTCCGCGATCTCCCTCTTCATATTGCTCCACCAAAATGTATATCGAAGAAAATGATACATTTTGGTACTTCTAGGATGGATTGCAAACGGTGTGTTGTGCGCCTCCATCATGATTTTATACTTTAAATCAGGGTCATTAGGAACACAAAGTCTGGAGTTGACTCGAAGTATTCCTTCTTCATCGATTCTTGCTTCCAGAATAGCACCTTCTTGCACTTTCTTCTTCATACGCATCAACTCCAGGTCTGTAGTTTGAGCAGCTTTAACTTTATCGATTAAAGTCGGTTCTACTCGTATATTTGACATCATCACGTGGGTCCCTAAAGTCTTTAACTCTATCTCCATCCTTTGTAAGTCATATAAAATGGGCCTTTGCGTTGACAATGTTGTACTCGTACCCGCATATGATCTTTTACTCAATGTGTCAGCTACTACGTTCGCTTTTTTAGGATGCTATTGAATAGTATTATCGTAATCTTTCAATAGCTCAAGCCAACATCATTTCTGCATGTTGAGTTCTTTTTGGGTGAAGAAATATTTGAGGCTTTTATGATCTGTATAGATCTCCACCTTCTCTCTATATAGGTAATGCCTCCAGATTTTAAGCGTAAAAACGAATGCTGCCAACTCTAGATCATGAGTAGGATAATTCCTCTCATATTCTTTGAGTTATCGCGAGGCATAGGCTATGACTTTCTTATGTTGCATGAGAACACATGCTAAACCACTACCTGAAGCATCACTGTAGATGATATATCTCTCCGAACCAGATGGTATTGTCAAAACAGGTGCTGAAATGAGTCTCATCTTGAGTTCTTGAAAACTCTTCTCACATTCCTCACTCCAACCGAATTTTGTATCTTTTTGAGTCAGCTGAGTTAATGGAGTATCAATTCAAGAAAAACCTTCTACGAATCTCTGATAATAACCAGCTAAGCCGAGAAAGCTACGTACTTCGGTCACTGACTTAGGTCCCAACTTTGTATTGCTTCAATCTTCGCTGGGTCAATAGATATTCTGTGATTTGATATCACGTGCCCAAGGAATGCTACTTCCTCAAGCCAGAACTCGCATTTCTTTAACTTGGCATATAGCTTATTTTTACGAAGCTTTTGGAGTATTAACCTCAAGTGTTGCTCATGATCTTCACGGCTTTTGGAGTATATGAGGATGTCATCAATAAAGACAACAACAAAATGATCTAAATATTTCTTGAATACTTAGTTCATCATATCCATGAAGGCCGCAGGAGCATTAGTAAATCCAAAAGACATAACTAGGAATTCGTAATGCCCGTACCGAGTTCTAAAAGAAATCTTTGGAATGACATCAGTTTTAACTTTTAACTGATGATATCCGGAACGAAAATCGATCTTTGAAAAGAATTTAGCACCTTGCAAACAGGTCATCAATTCGAGGTAACGGGTACCTATTTTTGACGGTAGCATGATTCAACTCCCGATAGTCAATACAAAGTCGCATACTTTCATCTTTCTTCTTTACGAATAGAACAGGAGCACCCCGAGGAGACGTACTAGGATGAATGAAATCGATGTTTAACAATTCTTGTAGTTGGGTTTTTAACTCCTGAAGTTCAATAGGAACCATTCGATATGGGGCTTAGGAAATGGGTTTTGTACCAGGTTCAAGATCAAAACAAAACTCGATTCACGCTCTGGGGTTAGGCCATGAAGTTCTTCAGGGAATACGTCAAGAAATTTATTAACAATAGAAATATCATTTAAATTTGACGAATTTTTGTTTAAATCTGTGACATGGGCTAAGAAATCTTGACATCCGTTTTTCAATAAACGAATGACTTTATGGCTGGATATGAAAGTGACTGACTTTAGTGGTTTGGTTGCTTGAATCCGCATAATAGTTTGGTTAGAAATATGAAAGCTAACAATCTTACGAAAATAATTAATTTTAGCATGATGAGTAGTTAACCAATCAATCCCTAAAATCACACCAAATGCAAGTTTTTTCAAAGAGATAAGATCGACAGGTAATGTGAGGGTGCCGACTTGAATCAAACAAGACTTATAAATAGTGGATATAATGATGGTTTCTCCCAACGGAGTTTCAACAGATAAGTCAAAGTCTAATTTCTTCGGAGTTAAATTTAAACGTTGAGCGCAAGTAGGAGAAATAAAAGAATGGGTAGAACCGGTATTAAATAAGGTATAGACTTCACTAGAGTTTATGATTAGCTTACCCGTAATGACCTCGTTCGGGTTTCTCACTTTTTGGGAGGTCATAACAAACGCTCTCCCTTGAACTACTAGTTTTGACTTGTCTGGGACGTCATTTGGTGTCACCATTGCAACTGGACTCGACTTTAATGCATGACAAAATCGAGCTAGGTGACCTTCTCTTTCGCAATTATAACGTATTTTGGACTCCTACGTACAGTTTGGACTGATGTGTCTCTCTCCTCCGCATTTGTAGCACACGATCGTTGATCGTTCTCCTTCTTTAACAACGGGTGCTGGTGCTGACATCTTTCTATCATTACTGAATCTCCTCTTCTTGAAATTTTCATTTTTATTGTCTTGGCCATGATTGCCACCGAAGTGGTTACCATTTCTAGCATGTTGACTTCCTCCACGTTTGTTGTCACCGTTTCGATGACTGCTTCCACTGGTAGTATCGCTTTGTCAGCTGTTATCTCTTGGTTGGGTTGACTCATTATCACGTTCCAATAACTGAGCCCTATTTACAACATCTGAATACAAACACAATTTGTGAGAAATTAGGTATTGACGTATCTCGGGTTTTAAACCTCTTAGAAACATCCGCGTCATTCTCTCCTCATTATCAACCAAGTGGGACGCAAACCGAGATAACTCGGCAAACTTAGCTTCGTACTATGACACTGTCATATTGTTTTGCTCCAACTTGATGAACTCTACCTCCTTCATGTGACGAATACTTTTGGGAAAGTACTTGTCGTTGAATAGTTCTTGGAACTTCTCCCAAGACATCTTCAGTGCGGCAGGTTGGGTATGCTTTATAGATTTCCACCAGTAATCTGTCTCTCCTCTCAACATGAAGGTGGCAAAGGGAATCTTTTTCTCCTTGGAACATCCCAAGACATCAAATAACTTGGTGATCTGCTTTATCCACGCCTCCGCCTTAAGTGATTTTGGCTCTCCCAAAAACTCTGGTGGTCTCAGCTCCTTGAACTGCTTAGCGATGACCATCCGAGAGTTGCCAGTGTTTCCACCTGTATTTTGAACAAGAGTCTCTCTTGTCTGATGTTGCACGAATTGTAGAAAGCTCCTAAACATTTCGTCGCTCGCCATTTGTTTGGTGTTGTTGTTCACCTGAGGATTATTGCCTTCCTGATTCACATTATCCTAGGTATTGATCTATGGTGACTCAACGGTCTCCTGTGCTCCATTGCTTTTCTCAACATTCTCGGATGTCATTTTCAAACACTGCCACAAAACAAGGGTTAATTGACATGTCACATATTATCCCTATATTCTGACCGACCATTTAAATAACAAATAAACTTAGGTAGGTCATACTAGCGAAGGATTTCTCCGTCTCTCCCCCCTAGTTCTAGTCTCACATCTCAGCCAAGGATCATATCTCAAAGTTTGATACCAACTGTAACGCCTCCAAAATAGGTATACATCACTCATTCTGAGTCGCCAAATACATGGTACAGAATACAAATACAAACTTAATTTATACAATTGTTAAGTGTCGAGTCGAATACAACACAACATAAGCTGTGAGTTTTAATACAAATATTGTCTTCTAGACAGTATTCAAACTCAAAATAAGTCCTCATTACATTTATGATCACATTATTTTACAGAATAGTGAGGACTACTAATGCAAACATCTGGACCGTCACTCCGTTCCCCGACTAGTCCCAGCTATATTCTCATTTCCTGAAGAGAATAAAAAAAGCAAAGGGTGAGCTCAACTAGCCCAGTAAGAAATATTATGACTAAGATAATGCAGAATAAATTATCGTTAGCCTTCAACAGTGTTAAACTGATAAAATATAATAAACATCAAGTTTAACTGCAGCGGAACAAGCAATCCATTAGAAGAGTCAAGTAGAGCATGATATCTACAATCTTCTATGATTTAAAAAGTTTATCAATAGTTTTATTGCTGAGACTCAACTTAATAAAAAATCCACATCATTGAATCATCCCTGCATTACGGGCCAAGGATATTCATTAGTATCACAACCACGAATTATTCATGCACTACGGGCCAAGGATAATCGTGTTTTCACCAATGGTCATGATCATTCCAACAACTGTCCATCAATGCACTAAGGGCTAATGAGGACATTTGCAACATCATTTGTAACATTACGGTCATGATTATACCGAATAATCCCAGGACATAATCATACCAAGTCCATCTATGCCCTACGGGCCACAGATGACTTTCATCATAAAATAAGCATGAGGATGATGACAATGATATTAGAATTCAATTAAAAGAAAACATAGGATAAATTTTTAAAAATTTATAATTAAATTTATCCAGAATTCAATAATGTTCAAATTGTCAACATGATATTGCTTTGTGGAGTAAATATCAAGAATAATATTGTATCAAAAATGATTTGGACCAAAAAGAAATCAATTTTTGTTATGCATAGTACCACGGGTGAATAGTAACCGAGTAAATAGTACCCCGTGAATAGTACTCCAGTATAAAAAGGTTAAAACTTATCAAGAATGCTCAGGATAATATTTTTATAAAAAGATACTGGATGAAGAGCAAATATCAAGGATATTCTACTAATTTCATGGAGTATAGAAGCCAAAACTTAACAAAATGAGTATAGAATTCAAAATCTGAAATAAAATAATATTACTTATGTACTACAGAGTATGAAAGAAAATATTATTTCATACGAATACTGAACAAAAATAATATCCCTTACGAATACGAAAGAAATAATACCCCTTACCTTAGTAGGAGATCGGATACTGAAATAGTGTAGTAACAGAATACTCTTATTCTTTCTCTCTGATTATCTCTCTATAGAATTCTCTTGTGAGTCGTAGTGAATTGGTGAGAATGAAAGAAGAAATAAGCCTCTATTTATAGAAGATTTCTAGCTTAGCCTTTGCAATGTGAAGAGACAAGTGGCTTGACGACTGGTGATGTGAAAAGAAAAGTGGTTTGACGCCTGTAATATGAAATAACAAGTGGTTCGACGCCTGTAATGTGAAACGACAAGTGGTTCGACGCCTGCAATATGAAACGACAAGTGGTTCAACGCCTGTAATATGAAAAGACAAGGGGTTCAACTCCTGTAATATGAAACGACAAGTGGTTCGATGCCTGTAATATGAAACGACAAGTGGTTCAACGCCTGTAATATAAAACGACAAGTGGTTTGATGTCTGGTAAAGGTAATTACTATTGGCAAAAGTGACTCTTAGATGATGGCATATAGGTCCCCATAGAATAAACCAAACTTACCACAAACGTCTCATAACAGACTTTTTATTTATATCAAAGACTGAATAGATATTACCAAAAATCATTTTATCTTCAATCAACACATTTTTAATCTTCCAACAATTATTCATCTTTAGTATTATAACTCACAATATTTAACAACCAGATCAGTACCAGGAAAGAGGGGGCTTTTCGATAGGGATTTCTCCCTATTGGCGCGCAAACCTTTCCTCGACAGAACTTTCTAGTCATCGTCAATATTACAAATAATAATATGAATAACTTTGTTGTCTTAATTATTGATTTAATAATATAAAATATTATGCAGATGATACTATGATAATAATTGAATCAATAATATGAGATACTATGTTGTAATTACTGTAGCAATAATTGAGTATAATTGAGTGGCTTCTTACGTAAGCATTAATAATCAATATCGTATGCTACTATGCAATCACGCGTATTACTGTACTTTTACCACCGAATATTTCAACAGTTAACAGTAAAACTTTCGCCATTATTTTTATAAAAAGATATTTCTGTCATTTTCTAACTCCGACAATAATTCTGTTGTGGGGTCCACCAATGATTGTGTCATCGTACGAATATTCTTCGACAAAAAGAATATTCCCCGACCAAACGATTATTTTATAACAACTTGCTTACTTTGCAAAATTTATAAATATTACCCATAAATATAATATTATATCAAATCCACACCATAATATTCAAAATGATATTTAGAGGAAAAATTAATCTTTATTCATAAAAGTTGGGGTCCTACAATGATCTCAAACATGAGGCTACTAATACTGGTGGGTTGTGATCAATGCTGCTAATTGTCGAGGAAGACATCTGTGTGGGCCGTATCATAAGACCATCCATGGGTCAATGCTGAACATCTATGGACATACATATGCATAACATAATACATGCATGATAAATAATAGATGGAAATATGATGTAGGGAATGAAAAATAGTATATATACATTCCTAAGTACATCATCATCTAATACATCATCTTTGTATACAGCTGGAAAATACAGGGAAATGGGCACAGTCGCTCAACAACTAACAGAGACCTATCAAAAGATATAGCAAGAAATACATCAGAAGAAGTCAGTGGTGTTGATGTCTACATCATCTATCATATCCATCTGATGTAACTCTTCCTGAGTCACTGGATCTCTGCTAAGAGGGATATCACTCCAATACAATGGAGGATCTGCACCGACAAAACTGTATGGGCCACCTGAAGGGCCAGCCCCTAAGCTGGAAGGATCAAAAGTATCTGCCTCGAAAGGATCTCTGCCCAAATGCCGGATAAAAAAATCTGACCGGTCCAACTGCCGGGTCAAGCTATCAATCTGCGTCAAATGAGTAGGATCTCAGACGCAGGCCATCCAATCCGTCATCATCACAGATCTAGGAACCATATCCCCCATGAACTAAGTGGCGTGGATCTGGGCTCCGATGGTACGAGGGGACCACCAGCGGTAGAATACCTCCTAAATGAATGGACCCTCTGACAAAGTAAAATCATCAACTCCCATCAACGGGATATCACTGACAGACGACTACGACACATGCCAATAACGCCTGGAAGGAGGACAGATCGGTATACGGATCTCTCCTGTGGTGCTCCTGATAGCACACTCTCCCAAATAGAGCTCTCATCCTCTATCTGTGAAGAGAGGAATCCGACGTGTGGACATCACATGCTCGACACCGGTCAGGAACCCATCCTCAAAGCCAACTGTCAAATGGTCCCCAGAATAGGGAACCCAAGTAATGACATCGATTGTCAATAACTCCAACTGTAGGCGACAATGGGTGAAACCCTCAACTATAGGAACATCTGCCAACATGGAGTGATGTCATCATTGTCCTTGTGGGTAGGTGTCTAAACCTAACACGCTAATGGGACCCAGACATGGGAGCCTCTCATAGGCCCAAAATTGCCAATACAAGAGCAAACATCTACGGTCAGTCAACACTCTTAACCTTTACATGGAAAATCAAAAGAGAAATACTCACCAGCAGAAATGGGTAAAATCCTAGCCAAGCCTCTATCTACGAACACATGGGCATTCCCCTAAGGAAATAAGCAAAGGTATAGGAGCCCCAGTCATACTCTCCAATACGGTCCACCTCTCGTGTGGCACTGACCAAAGCGAACGACACCGTGGAAGAGTTATCCGCTATGAAACAACCCTGAAGGATGACCAGGAATAATCGCCAAAGAATGCGATCTCTGACTCTCACATCATTGAGTATGCGCTCACTCAATGCCCCACTCATAGCATCTATACTCAAAGGGCCAGCGCGGACTGTCCTACCTTTGAGCGCCTCAGCTGGGACTCTTAGCAAGGATCTGACGGCAGTCGGGGTAATGTTTACCGCACAAGGCACTGATGCCCCTCCAAACTCTATACCGATAATAAATCGCCAATCCATCGGTGTCATCATCACCTCGCAGTCCAGTAAATGAAGAGACTGAGTCTGGTGAAACCAGCGCTCAGACAACGCCCTGAGGTAACCCCAGGGACAACAGCGGAGGAGGATGGAAAAGAACGCCTTAAAGCCCCAACCATGCATAATCTCTCGATACTCTGGATGAAGAGTCTAATATAGAGAGTGTATGTTAAACCAGTTCCCTCGAGGCTACATAAAGTCAGGAACCTACATCATAAAAGTAAATCAACATCAGAACCTTTGCTCCTCATCAATAGGAAAAAGAAAGATCAAACCTAGTGTTTACCTCGTTCGTATGCAAGTAGACCGAGGGGTATCGACTTAAATCATGCAGAAGCTCTGGAATCGTCACATTAATGCCTGGAAGATCCCTGCGGGGAGTATGAGCAGTAAGAGCAGGGCCGCAACCGGTGCATCCTCCTCCTCGTCCTCAACATCTGGTACCTCAACCCGAAAAGGATGAATCACTGCCTCCACTAAACGACGAGGCTGTCGAACTGCGCGAGTCCGAGGCACATCAGAAGCCCTCTTCCTCACACCTAAAGTGGTCCTGTGGGAACTACTCGGCTGATCCAGATCTATATATCTGGACACAAATCTCCAAATCACCTCAGAAAGGGTGTGGTAAATTCTAACCTAAAGCTTTTCAAATACATTTTATGACTATATGCATGCATGCATTACTTTAAAATATGCCTACAATAGAGTTAAAAATACATGTCTACTCAATGCCTAGACTCGTGAAATTTTTTTTGCCAGAGTCTCCTTTGTAAAAAGGATTATCCACATGCACGTAGGCATGACTAGGTTACCATTCAGTAGCACACCAATCCACAGTCATAAACGTCCTATATGCATAAAAATATCAAAATCATAATCTATAAGGGTAGCCTAATTACCGGGATTACTTTGCTATACAACCTTTGCTCATTTGTCCTCAAATAGGATAAGAAATAGCAGAAAAAAATGTGCCAATTTGACTTTTTCAAAAGTTAAATTTTTTCACATCATTATGTTCAGCATGGTTAAATACTAACATTTACTATGTTGAATATTTTTTATCAAGTCATATGAGCATGCATATTCACTACTATGTGTTTAGAAGCATTTCATGTGATAACACATTTTCCAACGGATAAAAACTAGAAAAGAAGACATGCATACGTTACCAGGATAGTGCAGACCACTTGTACGGTGATGGATTTTGTAGAAAACAGCCCGAACACAGCAGACCTGAAGAAGAACTCTCGAATTCTTTGTGTGGCACGACTTGAAAATGACTTGTGAAAGGGAAATGACCAACAAATACACCCACGGATGGCCATAGGTGTATTTACGGTTGCCGCAGGTGTACCTATGGCTGTCCTAGGTGGGTCCCACTCCTCCAGCTCGGTCCAATTTAAGTTGTAAAGGAGGTCTCACAAGATGCGGGTCTACATATCACTCATTGGTATTCGCCCAGACACAGGGTTCACAACACCGATGATCACAGCTATTGCAAACTACGCTCGGCAATACGTCACAAAGGTCCGATGCCATCAACTTGAAGTTGTGATTCTAGTAACAACCTCTCCCCAGCGGAAACTTCATACAACATCAGTCCTTGAAGAACATTTCAACTAAGGTCAAGCAACCTTGACATTCTTCAGCCGTTGGCAAGTAATTTAATGAAGCGTCAGAAGTAATCTGATGATCTCAGTCGTTGAAGCACATTTCAACGAAGGCCAAGCAACCTTGACATTATTCAGTCGTTAGTAAGTAAATCTAGCGAAGCATCGAAAATGATCCGATGATCTTAGCCACTAAAGCACATTTCAATGAAGGTCAAGCAACCTTGACGTTCTTCAGCCATTGGCAAGTAAATCCAGCGAAGCATCGGAGGTGGTCCGATGATCTCATCCGTTGAAGCACATTTCAGCGAAGGTCAAGTAATCTTGACAACATCAGCCGTTGGCAATTAAACCCAACGAAGCATTAGAGACGGTCCGATGATGGTATCCATTGAAGTATATTTCAATGAAGGTCAGGCAGCCCTAACAACACAAACTGTTGGCAGTAACTCTAACAAAACACTGGAAAGACCTGGCGATACAAACTAGGGAAAACCATCCTCATCGGGGAGGACCGATGATGGAATATGTTATACAAGTCTTCATCAGACAGAGCATGATTCCCCACGAGTCTCTCATACATGAGAGGTACATCTTTGGTGGGAAGTCTGTACTCAGGATTAAAGACTTTGGTGACAACCCCAATGTCAACATCCTTGAAATTCCTGGGAGCTTTGGAGTAGGCATCCAAGCAGTTCATCAGGATCATTAGTGATAACTCCAGTCCCCAACAGAAGTCGTGGGAGTAGACAGTCATCACATCCTATTGGAAAACGGTCCAACAAACCACATTCAGCATACTTTTGCATCATACTGCATTACATTGCATCATGACTATCATGTCATATTTCAAGTGTCTAATATTCTTTATCCTATCCATGCCAATACATTGCATGAATATGATAAAGAGGGGCATCTGTAGACACTCGAAATTTTGCATTCCTGTTACTAACCTTGCAGAAGGGCAAAATCATCTTCTGGAGATAACCCTGGAAGTCAAATCAGCTCAATCCCAGAGACAATCCTGGGATACTCAGTTTTCCATCTTAGAGACAACCCCGAGATACTCAGTTCCAGTCCCAGAGATAACCCCGAGAGATTCAGTTCCAACCTCGGAGATAACCCCGAGGGATACAGTTTCAGTTCCGGAGATAACCCCGGAGAAATCTGTTATAATCCCCAGAAGTTAGTTCCAACCTCGGAGACAACCCCGAGGCGATCAGTTCCAACCTTGGAGATAATCCCGGGAGGTCAGGCACACCTCAGAGACAACCCTGAGGACATTCAGTACCTACAGCAACCCAATCTTAGAGATAACCCTGAGCAACGACTGCTAAATCAACCCAGAGCCAGAGATAACCTTGGTGAGGGGCAAAAACATCATTTTTCCACCTCGATCCCACATTCACGCCATCTCAGAATCATTTCATACCACATTCTACATAGAAGTGTCCCACAAGAACCACAGCTCAAATCCCGAGTGACTACTACGCAAGACAGACCGGAGAGAATTTGAAGACTTGAAGATCTGGTCATGGATCCATCTTCCCGAACCTCTTATCCCATGTCATTGTGTAGCTCTCGACAACAGCATTCCAGAAAGGTAATATACGCCTCAATCGGATGCCCAGATTGAAAGTTATGAAGGTAAGAGCGGACAACGTATTGCATACGTACTTTAAGATGGCAGGGCCCACAGAGCCTGGGGCAACCCGGGTAGCTGCAGGTACACCTACAGCTACCACAGGTAGACCTGCAGCTCCCCCCTCTATAAATAGAGGGCTTGGGGTGGCCATTTTAAGGAGAGAAAAGGCGAGGAAGCCATGTCCATTTTTCTTTTTACACACTTTAAACTGAGTGCTTTCTTTTTCCAAACACATGTGAGCTTGTGTTTTGCTATATTCTACTGGTGGAAACCGAGTATTCATTTATTTAAAGCTATCTGAAGTCTTCTTGGTAGCCCACTGTAAGACATCTAAGATTTTTTTCAGCCTTTCTCCACTTCCATCCACACATACTTATTTACGTTGAGAGTCGTGTTGCGTGTGTATGCCCGAATCGTCGATCCGTGGCTTTTATTGCAATTATATTTATATGCTTATATATATATATATATATATATATATATATATATATATATATATATATTACAGCTTATATATATATAACTGTTTACAGCTTTTGTACATATTGCATCATCATGTGAGCCTAGGAATCATGTGATCACATATTCAATTTCTGAATCTAGATTCGGTTTCCGTGATGGACATTTTCAGCTGCTGCCAGCTTGTAAATTATTCACGGTGTCTGAGTTTCCTTAGATGACTCTCATGCCCACAAGGAGTTCGACGCTACTATGTGTATTATTTTCTCAAAGATGCCTCGCATCTTGAAAATAATAAAAGCAATCAAGTCGAACACATAATAAAATGGAAATATTAAAGGCCTCAATTACTATTGAGCGCAAGGGTTTGAAAAACCTGTTTTACAAAACATCACTGTCATATCTCGTTAAAATTGAACTTTTATACAAAATTCAAACCCTTTGTATATAGGTGCAAATGAGGCATAGCACTACTTCCAGATAACTGCACATTGACCTACATACACACACATTCAGATAAAAGTTTAAATTGTAAAGTGGCGGTAACCGTGTCACCACAGAAGTCGGGGGGTGCCTAACACTTTTCCTCTACTTAATCAAGCCCCCGAACCCTAACGAATCTCGGTTTCACAGACCAGTTATACAGTGTCACATCACAAGGTCTTTGTGCAAACCTTTTCTCGGTTGAGTTGGTGCATCCATTTAAAAATACCAACTGGCGACTCTTACAGTCCAATCATCGACATATACATGTCGAACCTTTTCACAACTTATTTTTTTAAACAAATCTCACCTAACATGAGAACACCAAAAGACAAGAACAGAAAGGGACAAATAAAAATCCCGACGTCGACAATGATATCCCTTACAAGTATGAAAGAAAATGATATAAAATGATATACTTTGCCTTGATATTGTGAAACACAAAATTAATAGTCAAACAATTCTTCATTGTTTGTCTTTGCAGCAGTAAAGAATTTGATTTTCGAATCTTCTAGAATTTTCAAAATCTATTTATGTTTACACGAAAATTGTAACTCTCGAAAAGGTACACGAAATAAACTCAAGAATCACTCCATTCGGAGTTAATATGACTGAGTTACGAATTTATAAAATTTAGGCTGAAAATAGTGATAAAAATAAGGACAGGTTGTGATTTTCAACATTTTAAGGCATGAAGATGACATCAGATAACTTTTCTTCATTCTTCAAAATTGTAAAGGATGAAAAACTGAAGAAACAAACTTTAGATTCACTCAATTCCGGCAAAGGATGAATTAACTATAATTTTTCTAAAGTGTTGCATTACATAAGAAAATTCCACTTGGGAATTCAAAGAAAAGTGCAACAAAACACTTCATAACTTGGAATGACTTGGAATATAAATGTAGCACTCCTATTTATAGCCAAAACTTAACCAACATTTATCAATATATTATTTATCCATTATCATTATCTTTAATTTATTTAGTCATAATAATTTACACATATTAATCCATTATCATTATCTTTAATTTATTAATCATAATGATTTACATATATTCATTCATCATCATTATTTATTCATAATGATATACACATAGTAATCCATTATCACTATTGTAAGACCCTAAATTTTATAAAATGAAAGTATTCAATTTTCTTATAATTATTATTCTATTTTGTAAATGGTTAAATTGATAAAAGGTTAAAGTTATAGGTGATATGTAAAAATTTTGCAAAGTAAGCAAGTCATCATAAAATATTCGTTTGGTCGGGGAATATTCGTACGACGGCACAATCATTGGTGGACCCCACAACAGAATTACTGTCGGAGTTAAAAATGACAGAAATAACTTTTTATAAAAATAACAGTAAAACTTTTACCGTTAACTGTTGAAATACCCGGTGATAAAAGTACAGTAATACGCGTGGTTCCATAGTAGCACATGGTATTGTACAGTATCTTTGATTATTAATGCTTACGTAAGAAGTCACTTATTTTTATTAAATTGTTGCAACAGTAGTTGTTGCATAGTATCTCACATTATTGATTCAATTATTGTCACAATGTTTTATATTATTAAATCAATAATTGAGACGACAAAGTTATTCATATTATTATTTGCATTATTGACAATGTCTAGAAAGTTCTGTCGAGGAAAAGGGTTTGGTCACCTGATTGCGCGCCAATAAAGAGAAGTCCTTATCGGAAAGCCCTCTCTTTCTTGGGAATGATCTGGTTGTTAATATTGTGAGTTATAATATTAATGATGAATAATTATTAAAAGATTAAAGATGTGTTATATATATTTATTAGCGATAAATGATAAGATTTAATTTAATAGTTAGTCAAGACTAATTAAATAGTTTTAACTAACTAAGAAAGCAAAAGTGTGTATAAAACATAAGAAAATGAAATTAAAAATCGAATTTGTGTTCGATGTTAAATTTGGAGACGCAGACGAAATATTTGAGTCCGGGACGATGAAATTAGTAAAAATAGACTATAAACACAAAATTTGTCAAGGTTAACTTTTTGGTCAAAAAGTAAATAGTTGACTTTTTTGGAAAAAGTCAAATTTTAAAAATTCAAAGATGAAATTGTTGATAAAAATATTTTCATTATGTTGGGATTATTAGTGTGTGGAAATCGATATTTATTTCAATAATAGTTGATTTATGGATATTACTCCCTCCGTCCCAAATTATTTGCTGTTTTAGCAAATAAATTTTGTCCCACAATATCTGCTTTTTTAAGATTTCAATGCATTTTTTTTCTTTGTTTTCCAAATTTGCCCTTTTACCCTAATTAATGATAGTCATTACTCTCATTCATGTCTCTCCTCTTTTTAAAGCATCTTTTCATATTCCCACCAATAAGAATTCATGCACAGAAAACAAAAAAGTCAGCACGTTAGGGTATTTTAGTATTTTTATCACACATATTGGTATGTGTGTGAAACTCTAGAAAAGCAGATAATTTGGGACGGAGGGAGTAACTTGACCAAACGGGTAATTAATCGGATAAATGAGCAATTAATTGTTATAAGTTCACATGCAAAGAACTATTAGTTCACATGCAAGGAACTATTGGTTCACATGCATGTACTATTAGGGGAGATTAGGCAAAATTGATAATACTTGAAGGACTAAATTAAAAATAGAGGCAAAGATGAAGATACTAAACTGTATGAAGTTGAACCCTTAAACGTGCAATTATCGAAAAAATGTTTTCCTATAAATAGAAGTTCATTTCTTCTTTCATTCTCACCAATTCACTAAGACTCACAAGAGTAACTATAGAGAGAGAAACTATAACGGCCCCAGATCTGGGTCCCAAATCACCAAGGATCTGGTACAATCATTCTATAACTATTGTGGAAGATATAAACATAAATTATTTATACAATAAACTTTACACAATATTCCACAAGGTCGAGAACCTTCACATATACCATAATCAATATCCTATCTAACATACAATATTATTATTATACAATACTGTTACAAATCTAGCTACACACATAGTCCCAAGCTGAACTTGGCTTTGACTTTTCCTTGTATCCGACGTATTCGCCTTAATCTGTAATATTTATCATGATATAGCAAGGGTGAGTAACAGGTTTTCCCAACAAGTTTAAGTTCAATAAATTAAAGATATATATCATGATGGAAGGAATTATACAATAAGCTGGCTAAAATTCTGTAATATAATTGAGAACTAACATGAACAAATTTTTATAGCTGAAAGAACATGGAACATGAACAATTATATATGGACCAAATGGTAATGAAGGTGATAAACCTTTCATACCTGATGAATACATGCAATATGCACAGAGTGCGAAATCAATAATTCATTGACGTGATAATCAGCAATGATCAATCACAAGTAAAAAAAATAGTTCAAGTAAACTTGCATGTTCGGTCGATTACTGTTACACAATTTATTTAGCTTTCCTGAAGACCTATTATAAATAATATTGATCTACCGAGTTAGAATAATATCATCACAATATAAAATAACCTAAACATATAGCACATAACCCTATCAGTCTATACAGCACATAAGACCTAATATCAAGTCAAACTATTGCAGTCTGAGTTGAATTCGGCACAATTTTGACATCCCGACGACCTAGTCGGATAATTTACTAGCCTAATATCACTAAGACTCGGTTTAAACTAGTTCACAAATATCTTAGATAATTTATTATCAGTCAAAATATTTTTCATAAGCTCGTAATAATTTTTATTTAATTATTACCATTTATCATGATTTTTCAATCATAAATATCATATTTATATGAATTAAATACCACTTAATTCCATTTTTATTAATATTTATTTAATATTAAATATTAATGAAATACATGTCATAATATTATAAATTATTTATAATATCTTAAAGTATTTTTAATACCTTAAAATCATATATAAATGATTTTTAAACCGTTAAATCCATTATCCGATAATTGCCATTAATATTAAAATATTAATATTTTCATAACAAAATATCAAAAGTTATATTTTATAACTTAAAATATTTTTATAACACTTAAATCATTTTTATATAATTTTTAAATTTTTAATTCTATTTTTCCATAATTTATTTAATACATTTATTAAATAAATTAAATACCATTAATATTAAATTATTAATGAAATTTATTACAAAATATTAAAAGTCATTAAAAATAACTTAAAATATTTTTTATACCATAATATAATTTTAAATGAGTTTTTTAAAATATTAAAATTATTTTTAAATAATTTATTTAATATTATAATTAAATAAATTAATTACCATTAAGATTCAAAAAAATATTAAATATTAATGAAATATATTCAAAATTATTAAAAACCCATTTTCAGGCTTTAAAATAATTTTTAGTAATTTATTATGTATTTTTAATAATTTAAAACTAATTTTCTCTAATTATTTAATAAAATAATAATTTTCAGAAATTAAGTGTCGCTAAAGGGCTCTATAGCGACAGAACCATCGCTATAGGTGTTCTTGAGTGTTCTTTATCAAGCCTAGAAATTCATAGACAGTTTTCAAATTAGCTAGTTTGACTAATCATAAATCTTAGATCATAAAGATTTTGGGCTTGTAATTGAGTTTATGTTGTAGTATACATGTAATACTACAACTACAAATCGATTTCATGACCAAACTATATCAAAACTGCCAGATCTAAGCTACCGAAATTGTTGTCAGACGTGTTCTTGAGTTTCTGGGTTGCCCAGAAACTCAAGCAGTAACAAGGGTGCTACTTTGAAGCTTTGTATCTATGCTTTCCAAGCTTGCTTAATGTGTTCTAAAGATTCAGACATGTAGAAGAGATGTTAAGGTACAAATATCAAACACTAGATCAGACTAACAACATAACATGAGAGAGATTGAGGCTGGTCAATGTCTGCCAAAAAATGGTTCTTGAACATTTCTGGGTTTTTCAGAAATGTTCTTGAGCAGTCGGTCACCCTATCTTTGACCATCATTATATTCGATTCTGATAAAGAACTGGGTGATCTAATGAGATGGATATGCAGTCTATATGTCAGACTATAACATCCAAACAACAACATGGACAAACTAGCAAACAACAGCAAGATTAGAGCTCTGCAAAAACGTTGTCAGGCTTTCTGGGCAAATCTGGGCTGCCCAAAAACATATTTCGTTTTCGATCAACTGACTTTAACCACTTATAACTTAAGATCTAGACATGATATGACCCTGATTCCAGTTCCAAATCATAGTCCACATGGCATAGAACATAGCTATAACATAAAACATACATAACACCTAACACACGCTGATCTAGAAGCCCTGACATTTGCTTGTCAAACAAATTTTTAGGGTTCATCAGTCAGTTCCAAAAATGTTATTTTCGTGCATCTAAGTGTTATAGATCTATGATCTAACAACCCAGATCACTAAATAACACCCTTAAACACAACTTAAAACAACAAATCCTAACATCTAACATAAAATCACATGATTTACAAAACTTAGGGTTTATACCTTTATGCTTTGATTTTGAACTTTTGATCCATGAATCTGTTATAGGAAAGCTAAGAGGTGGTATTGTCTTAACTTCTCAATCCTTTTCACCTTCATTCCCGAATTTTAGAGAGAGAGAAGAGGTTGGCTAGCTTGGAAAATAAAGTAAGTAACTTTACTTACTTTTTAGGTTTGGATTTATAATTCAATGCATGTTGCTGATAATGTTGGCTGATATGTGAGATATAAGTCACATGCTAGGGCTAGGGTTGATGAACAACCAATAATAGGGCTAGATCTATACTCCAGCACATTAAAGAATTGTAAAAAGGGCATTATGGTCATTTAGCTTCCAATTTTAATGGTATAAATGTCTTTTGATCCAACCTTTAGGGTTTGACCCTTAGCACTACAAGAAAATGCTCTAACAGCGACCAAATATATCAGCGACCGCATTTACGGTCGCAGATATGCTTTTTAGCGACCAATAGTAGCAACCGCAAGTGAATATGGTCGCTAGATTATATTTGCGACCGAACCCAGTCACTAAGTGGTCGCTAATTCAATTTTGCCTCCTAAAAAATTGGCAGGAAATAATGGCGCGTTACTTGTTTGCGACCACTCACCATCAGCGACAGCATTCAGTCACTGATAAGTCCACATCATTAAAAACTAGCGACCGCATGCCGTCGCTGATGCCGGTCGCTGATCATTTTAATCTATCAGTGTTTCGCTCGGCAGTAGCAGATTCAGAAAGGAAAAAAAAGAGGAAGACCGAAAAGGGAGAAGAGGAAGAAGGGGGAAAAGAGGGAGAAGGAACTTGTGGTTGCTGTCGAGCGATTGGGTTGGTGCTACTCCTTCAATTGGTGTTAGGTATCAAATTCTATAACAAATATTTGATATATATATATATATATATATATATATATATATATATATATATATATATATATATATATATATATATATATATCCTTAAGCATTGTTTGGGTAAAACCAAATCAAAACTACTTTAATTTATTTTAATAACTAATTATAATATAGTTATTTGTCACACTTCTAATTAATTAAGTTTTCATACTTAATTTAATTAATTCTAATAACAATTCATTGCATAATATAATAATTTATTTAATCATTATATCTCTAACTTAATTATTAAATTAAATTAGATTACTATTTCAAAATAATTATTTTTCTTAACTCATTAATTATTTATTAAACAAATAAATAATCAAATCACATCAAATCAATTAAACAAATACTTATTCAACGATAAACACAACCATTAAATATTTATATAATTTAATAAATATTTAAATATTATAATTAAAAATCTGGATTGTTACATAGATGGATGTACCCTTTCGAAAGGGTGATGGGAAACCTTAAGAGAAAGGTGAAGAATAGAGTTTATGTCGAGGGGTCGATATGCGAGGCATACAGTTTCGATGAGATATCTACGTTTGTCTCAGACTATTTTCCGGATGAAGTCTTGACAAAGGCTAATCGAGTATCGAGACATGATGATGGGGGAAATGTTGAACTAAATGGTCGGCTCTCTGTATTTGGTCTGTCGGGCAGCGCTTATGGAAAAGGGAAGCGCATATTCCTCTCAGAGCAAGAATTACATGCTGCACATACTTACATTCTTCTCAATTGCGAGGAGATTGACGAATTTGTGAGGTACACATGTAAACTTGATAATTTATCTTTTAAGTTGAAAATTTATTCCAATATGTTAATGTTTATAATATGGTATAGATTGTACGATGACGAGTTAAAAGTGAAGCATCCCGGCATAACTAATAAAGATATTCAAATCAATCGGGATAAAAACTTTGCACTTTGGCTAAAGGACAAAGTAAGTTCAATTTTTAAACACGTAATATATATATATATATATATATATATATATGTATATATATATATACTCCATGTTAACTATGACTTCATTTAATAAGATGGAGTTTTTGTAGGCTTTGACTGAGGGATCAACGATTTCGGCTAATGTACAAGTCCTAGCTAGGGACCAGACAGGGACCAAGTCACCCGCAATGGTTACAAAATAAATGGTTGTGAATTTCACACAAAGGCATATGGGCGCAGTAAAAGAACAACGAACTCTGGAGTGTATGCCCAAGGAGATTGTTACAATGAGCTTGGTCGTGCCTTTTATGGGGAGTTAGAGGAAATCGTAGAGTTGTTGTACAAGGGCATGTACGGGGGTCATATTTACTTGTTCAAGTGCCGTTGGTTTGATTCAGAAAAAGGGATACGTGTTGACAGACATGGAATCGTCGATATTGACCTCTATAGGTCTGCGTACTCCAACGAACCGTTTGTTTTACCAACTCAAACAGTACAAGTATACTACACTCCTAGTCCTGTTAGGAAAAGGGATAGACGCCTACAGATTGGCAAGTTGTAATTCATACTCCCGCGCGTAGTCGTGTCCAATAGACGGGGATTTCTACCAAGAGGAAATGTTTCAGAGACCTCCTATAATAAATATAGAGGACAACAATGATGTAATCCAGTTAGAGGGTGGAGATGAACCTGATGAATTAGATCCCGAGACAGTTATTGTGCCAGATGACAGTGATATTGAGGAAGAGTTATTGACTGACACTGACACAGAATCTGAAGAAGATGGTTATGAATCTCCGATACTTGTACAAAATGATTCTGACTCATTAGACAACGATTTTCATTAAAATGTATGTTTAGTTTTAATTGTACAAAATGTATGTTTATGTTCATGGTCATGTTTAGTTCATAATTATGTACCTGTCATTTATGTTCTCTATATAGGAATGCTCTCTATATCCTTAACTATATCATTTGTAGTTGTTGTAGTTAATTATTTTGCAGTCATGTTTATGTACCTTTCACTTATGGTAATCGTAGTTAACTATTTCATACAATTAATTGACATTCATAATTTCATACTAACATCCTAATTTTTTTATTTATAGATGTCTTCTGAACCTGCAGCACGAAAGCGCGGGTTGGGTCGGGGCCCTAATCATGTGCCGAAGGCCCCAGCTAATCAGGATTATCGCATTCTTATACAGATCCTTCCTCCTCCAGAAAGCACGTAAGTTAAACATCATGTATATATAAGGGTTTAATATTTCCATTGTTATAAATATATTTTAATGTAAATTATTGTATATTGTAGTGATTTTCAAGATAGTAAAATTGTGAAGTGCATTTCACAATTATGCTTACAGAACTGGCCTACGCCAGTGATTACATGGGCGAGCACACCTCTCGCCCATAAGGATGCAGTTTGGGCTGAATTTCAGGTATATTTATTTAATCACTCTGATAGATAATACATAGTTAATCAACTAATAGTTTAGTAATGTTGGATTATGGTAATATAACAGTTTTAATATTATTATTGTTGTTTTATTTGCAGAAGCGGTATAGATGGGACGGCGCAAATGCATCAGTTATTCAGGCACTGTTCTGGCAGAAGTGCACCATCCGAACTAAAGATAATCTAAACAAAGAACGACAGAAAGCCCTGCACAATGCTGAGATTGACCATCCAGGACAGGGTGAGTAGTATATGCATGAGCATAGCCCCTGGTGGTGCACACATCCCATATGGGTACAGATGTGTAAGCAGTGGAGAGCTGAGAGCTAGGTCAAGAGACGTAGGACCGCCGCCTCGAACAGATCCTCAGGTGTATCTGAAGGCGAAAAGACAAAAGGCACGTACAAGGGCGGCAGTATATCACAGCTACAGCATATTACTACTAGGGTACGTATGTATAGCAAGCTTATTGGCTTAGTTATTTGTCTTTATGTTTACAGTCATGTTTTGTAGCTAAAATATCATATGTTTACATATTAATATGAGAACATGAACTGTATTGGTCTGAGTCTCAAGGTTAACCTATCAATTGGTTGGATGTGTATGTGGCCACCCGTGATGGTCTGCCTGATGCTGTTCAGATAGCAGTAATAAGTTAACTTTAAACATATTACAGTCATGTTTTTTAGCATTTTTTTAATTTTTAACTATTTATTTGTTGACCTTCTGACAGGACACTTATAAGGGCTTAATGAACTAGCGCTATCCTGAAGGCACCCCGCGTCCGGCGATTGATCAAGAATTGTGGGAGAGGGCGTCCATCGTGAAGAAAAATTATGTTAAAGGCCAAGGAAAAAGACGACGCCCGACCATCAGTGGCACAGGCAGCTCTGCTACCCAGTCTACACAGTCATCAGGTCATCCAACCAATCATACTCCTGCTGACTGTGTGAGAGCGATCTGTCAAAATCGTGATCTTCTTCTTATACTGGGCGGGCATCTGCATTCTCTGAATCCTGATGAGTTGGCAAAGGCAGTGGCGGAAGCAGCAGCATCACAGCATCAGGGTGGCGGCCAGGTACTTATATGTTTCATTACGTACATTGTCTATTGTTTAGCTTTTCCCAAGTCATAGTAGTATCAACACATGTAACATATATGTTTTATTCTTTTGTTAATTATAGGGTACTAATTTGGATGATCCATAAAGAGCTACACTAGTCATGTTAGATTTGTAAAGCCTTGTTAAACTTGTTTTTTAGATTTTTAAAGCCTTGTAATCTTTTAAACTACTTATCTTTGGACTGTATTGGTTTACGATTCTATTATATGGATGTTTATGATTGTATTGTGTTGTGTTGGTTTAGATTCATTCTTTGAACTGTATGGATGGATGTTTATCATATAGTAGTTATCATGGATGGATGGATGGTTATATATACTGCTGTGTGTTGGGATAAAAAGCAGATACAAAGCAGGTTATTTTTGGGAAATCAATAAAACAGGAAAAATTTTAAAAAAAAAAAAAACGAAGTCAGCGACCGCGTGCGGTCGCTGATACAGTATTAGCGACCTAGTAAGGTGCTTAGAAGTCAGCGACCGTACACGGTCGCTATTACCGGTCGTTGACACGTGTGCCACATCACGTCTGACACATGACTCAGTGTGAGTCATAATAGCGACAGCTGAGGTCACTGATTGCGGTCGCTAACTATGCGGTCGCTATTATTGGTCGCTGATGTCATTTCAGCGACTAAATTTTCTGTGACTACTATTAGCGACCACATGCGGTCGCAAATATCCATCTGCGACGATATGCGGTCGCAAATGTGCGGTCGCGGATAAGCCTTTTTGTTGTAGTGTAGGGTCTAACCCTAAGGTTAAAAAAATAATTCTAGGATTTCCAATTTAGGGTTTTAAAAATGGAAAATTAAGCTTTCTAACTTATAATTAGTATTTCTAATTACAATAAAATTTACTAATCACATTCAAGCTCACTAATTAGGATTAATATTTCCTAATTAAAATTGCTAATTTAGCAATTAGGTTCCATAATTGTATATTAGGGTTTCTAATGGAGCAATTAGGGTTTCAAACTTTAAAATTAGGGTTTTCTAACTAATTCGTTAGGCTTTACCCTAATTAATCTTATAATCAATACGCTTAACTCTCTGAGATCCCACGTTAGGGTTTTCGTAATCCGAATTAGGGTTTTAAATTCTCGAAATCTAAAATTAGGGTTTCTAGAGCCAGTATTAGGGTTTCTTATCAATCGCTAGGGTTTTCTAACTGAACGTCGATGTTCTTAATATAATATTAGGGTTTGGATACTGATATAATTTATCTGGTCAACCCTTGACCCTTAACCACATTTTGTACACATAAATGACCATACACACAAAACATATACACTTATATACTTAATCTTGAATAATTCACCACAAAATTTTTAAATCCATAAAAATCCTTCAAAAATGCCAAATTCATACACTTATTTTCTGTCTAGGTTTATTATTTAACCTTAATTAAATCTTTTAAGATTTTAATAAATTATCCAAATTCTCGGGTCGTCACATTCACCCCTTCTTCTAAGAATTTCGCCCCCGAAATTCAACTTACACTTTACACCGTGAATCATTCACCATTCATTCTCAACATCACATGCTACCCAAAACATCTCTCACAAGAGTTAAATTATTCAAATCATACTGAGGAGTCATATAGACTACGAACTTTCATTTTCATAAAGGTTTTATGGAAATCCATCTGCAAACCGCTCTAGTCATATGGACATAGTGGGTAATTAGCCCGTTATGCCCGGTACTTATTAAGTATTGCTGGTCTAATCTGTTTCTCGTCACTGCCATAGGCACAAAAATTGTACCTCAGTCTTATCGGATTCCACACCAAAATAATTCGGTTCGAGAAAATTTTCAAAGAACGCTTAGAATTTTATAAAAGTTGGTCTAGCCGAATCAAATAGCATAGACTCATATCAATAATTCAATTCAATCAAAATATTTAGGTATAGCCAAATCCCGTTGTCAAATTAAAATTTTGAAAATATTGTTGAAAATGACGTCATGATGTCGTACTGTGCCGTCATCGAGTGACTTTGTCATAACACATTATACAATAGTGGAACAACGATTTTAGATCAAATTCAACACTAAGTATTCCTGTATTTACAACTTCATCAACTTTTTATCATATCTACATCAGGTTACATGGTACATAAGTGATAAATAAAAATATATTTTGATATTTCAAATCATTATCGTCTAGCTGAAACAAGTAGCATAGACTATACTTTAAATCGTTCAAAAATCATTACAAATTAGTTTTATCATCTCAACAGGTAACGATGTGTCGATGGCTCGAAGTCCACACATACACAATGGTCACCAGAAGTTGAGAATAAAAATTCATTTCCAAAAGTACATGGTGCGTATTTAGCTTAATATCAAAACTTTTGAAGTTTAGCATAGCTAGCAGATTTGGAAAACCTAATGTCTCCACTAATGATCAATTGCTTAACAGTGCTATCTATTCCTATTTTCCTCAATACTTCTTTCACACAAAACTATACCCAGTTCGTCAAACTTACCACACTTATGAGTTCAGAAACTTTCCACAATCATATGAGTTTAAGAACTTGTCCTAGTCAGACCTTTGGCATCCATTCGTTGAGTGGTTCAAAAATATTTCATATAATTATGAGTCACAAACATACCATAAGTATGAGTTTTAAGAACTCGCACTTAACCTTATATTCTCTAACTATACCATACTTATCTATTATACACCTGAGAAAAGAATCACATTCTCAACAGGTATATAGCAAACAGCGCGACACAAACATTTCAATGATTATCAGTACCAGAAACTAAGTGGTTTTTACACCAAGTACAATTCCCCGCTCATAACAAGGAATCATACAACTCAGCTGCTGACATGAGTCCTCAATTGAAATCCCCACCTAATCCTACCTCCCTTCTCAATGTGAATTTCATTTAATCCGTATTCATAATCCTTTCCTGAATTCGTATCAATTCATTGTACAACTGACACACAGCGATCTTGCTGTAAACTTTTCAATCATTAGATTGATTCTTCTCCCTGCTATCACCTTATGAGATCTCATCGTATAAATTACGATTCATTTCTATACTACGATCGTTTTGTTTTACGATCTCCTATCACTGTACTATTAGTCTTTTAGACTCTATCTATTCATCACTACTATTCACCTTTATTATCAGAGTTAGAAAACTCTATATCTTAATAACTCGCCGAGATTCATCTTTGAATCTTACCAACACACTAACTCTATTTAAGATAGTACATAACCTAATCACTGCGATTATTAGTCTCAGGTAATCCTACTTAAGGTTTATAACCTACAACTTTGATACCAACTAAGACGAACCCAGATCCGGATCCCAATCATTCTATAACTATTACGGAAGATATAAACGTAAATTATTTATACAATAAACTTTACACACTATTCTCCAAGGTCGAGAACCTTCACATATATCTGAATCAATATCCTATCTAACATACAATGTTATTATTATACAATACTGTTACAAATCTAGCTACACGCATAGTCCCAAGTTGAACTTGGCTTTGACTTTTTCTTGTATCCGACGTATTCGCTTTAATCTGCAATGTTTATCATGATATAGAAAGGGTAAGCAACAGGTTTGCCCAGCAAGTTTAAGTTCAATAAATTAAAGATATATCATGATGGAAGGAATTATACAATAAGTTGGCTAAAATTCTACAATATAATTGAGAACTAACATGAACAAATTTTTATAGCTGAACGAACATGGAACATGAACAATTATATCTGGACCAAATGGTAATGAAGGTGATCAACCTTTCATATCTAATGAATACATGCAATATGCACAGAGTGAGAAATCAATAATTCATTGACGTGATAATCAGCAATTATCAATCACAAGTAAAAAGAATAGTTCAAGTAAACTTGCATGTTCGGTCGATTACTGTTACACAATTTATTTAGCTTTCCTGAAGACCTATTATAAATAATATTGATCTACCAAGTTAGAATAATATCATCACAATATAAAATAACTTAAACACATAGCACATAACCCTATCAGTCTATACAACATATAAGACCTAGTATCAAGTCAAACTATTACAGTCTGAGTTGAATTCGACACAATTCTGACATCTCGACGGCCTAGTCGGATAATTTACTAGCCTAATATCACTAAGACTCGTTTTAAACTGGTTCACAAATATCTTCGATAATTTATTATCAATTAAAATACTTTTCATAAGCTCGTAATAATTTTCAATTAATTATTACCATTTATCAGGATTTTTAAATCATAAATATCATATTTATATGAATTAAATACCACTTAATTCCATTATCATTAATACTTAATTAATATTAAATATTAATAAAATACATTTCATAATATTATAAATTATTTATAATATCTTAAAGTATTTTTAATACATTAAAATCATATTTAAATGATTTTTAAATCGTTAAATCTATTATCCGATAATTGCCATTAATATTAAAATATTAATGTTTTCATGATAAAATATCAAAAGTTATATTTTATAACTTAAAATATTTTTATAACACTTAAATCATTTTTATATAATTTTTAAATTATTAATTCTATTTTTCCATAATTTATTTAATATATTTATTAAATAAATTAAATACCATTAATATTAAATTATTAATAAAATTTATCACAAAATATTAAAAGTCATTAAAAATAACTTGAAATATTTTCTTATACCATAATATAATTTTAAATGATTTTTTTCAAATATTAAAATTATTTTTAAATAATTTATTTAATATTATAATTAAATAAATTAATTACCATTAATATTCAAAAAATATTAAATATTAATGAAATATATTCAAAATTATTAAAAACCTATTTTCAGGCTTTAAAATAATTTTTAGTAATTTATTATGTATTTTTAATAATTTAAAACTAATTTTCTCTAATTATTTAATAAAATAATAATTTTTAGAAATTAAGTGTCGCTAAAGGGCCCTATAGCGACAAAACCATAGCTTTAGGTGTTCTCGAGTGTTCTTCATCAAACCCAGAAATTCATAGACAGTGTTCAAGTTAGCTAGTTTGACTAATCATAATCTTAGATCATAAGGATTCTGGGCTTGTAATTGAGTTTATGTTGTAGTATACATGTAATACTACAACTACAAATCGATTTCATGACCAAACTATATCAAAACTGCCAGATCTAAGCTACAGAAATTATTGTCAGACATGTTCTTGAGTTTCTAGGTTGCCCAAAAACTCAAGCAGTAACAAGGGTGCTACTTTAAAGCTATGTGTTCCAAGCTTGCTTAATGTGTTCTAAAGATTCAGTCATGTAGAAGAGATGTTAAGGTACAAATATCAAACACTAGATCAGACTAACAACATAACATGTGAGAGATTAAGGCTGGTCAAAGTCTGCCAGAAAAACGGTTCTTGAACATTTCTGGGTTTTCCAGAAATGTTCTTGAGCAGTCGGTCATCCTATCTTTGACCTTCATTATATTCGATTCTGATAAAGATCTGGGTGATCTAATGAGATGGATATGTAATCCATATGTCAGACTACAACATCCAAACAACAACATGGACAAACTAGCAAACAATAGCAAGATCAGAGCTCTGCAAAAACGTTGTCAGGCTTTCTGGGCAAATCTGGGCTGCCCAGAAACAAATTTTGTTTTCGGTCAACTGATTTTGACCACTTATAACTTAAGATCTAAACATGATATGACCCTGATTCCAGTTCCAAATCATAGTCCACATGGCATAGAACATATCTATAACATAAAACATACATAACACCTAACGCACACTGATCTAAAAGCCCTGATATTTGCTTGTCAGATAAGTTTTTAGGATTCATCAGTCAGTTCCAAAAATGCTATTTTCGTGCATCTAAGTGTTATAGATCTATGATCTAACAATCCAGATCACTAAATAACACCCTTAAACACAACTTAAAACAACAAATCCTAACATCTAACATAAAATCACATGATTTACAAAATTTAGGGTTTATACCTTTATGCTTTGATTTTGAACTTCTGATCCATGAATCTGCTATGGGAAAGCTAAGAGGTGGTATTGTCTTAACTTCTCTCTCCTTTTCACCTTCATTCCCGAATTTTAGTGAGAGAGAAGAGGTTGGCTGGCTTGGAAATAAAAGTAAGTAATTTTTTGGTTTTGATTTATAATTCAATGCATGTTGCTGATAATGTTGGCTGATATATGAGATATAAGTCACATGCTAGGGCTAGGGTAGGTGAACAACCAATAATAGGGCTAGATCTACACTCTAACACATTAAAGAATTGTAAAAAGGGCATTATGGTCATTTAGCTTCCAATTTTAATGGCATAAATGTCTTTTGATCCAACCCTTAGGGTTTGACCCTTAGGGTTTAACCCTAAGGTTAAAAAATAATTCTAGGATTTCCAATTTAGGGTTTTAAAAATGAAAAATTAAGCTTTCTAACTTATAATTAGTATTTCTAATTACATTAAAATTTACTAATCACATTCAAGCCCACTAATTAGGATTAATATTTCCTAATTAAAATTGCTAATTTAGCAATTAGGTTCCATAATTGTATATTAGGGTTTCTAATGGAGCAATTAGGATTTCAAACTTTAAAATTAGGGTTTTCTAACTAATTTGTTAGGCTTTATCCTAATTAATCTTATAATCAATACACTTAAGTCTATGAGATCCCACGTTAGGGTTTTTATAATTCGAATTAGGGTTTAAAAATCTCAAAATCTGAAATTAGGGTTTCCAGAGCCGGTAGTATTGTTTCTTATCAATCGCTAGGGTTTTCTAACTAAACGTCGTTATTCTTAATATAATATTAGGTTTTGGATACTGATATAATTTATGTGGTCAACCCTTGACCCTTAACCACATTCTATCCACATAAATGACCATACACACAAAACATATACACTTATATACTTAATCTTGAATAATTCACCACAAAAAATTTTAAATCCATAAAAATCCTTCAAAAATGCCAAATACATACACCTATTTTCTATCTAGGTTTATTATTTAACCTTGATTCAATCTTTTAAGATTTTAATAAATTATCCAAATTGTTGGGTCGTCACAGAAACTATAGAGAGAAAGAAGAAGAGTATTTTGCTACTTCACTATTGCAGTATCCAGTCTTCTACTAAGGTAAGGGGTATTATTTATTTCATATTCGATTACGATATTATTTTTCGTATTCGTAAGGAATCTTATTTTTGTTCAATATTCGTAAGGAATATTATCTTCGTTCAATATTCGTAAGGAATATTATCTTCGCTCAATAGTTGTAAGGGATATTATTTTCGTTAAATATTCGTAAGAAATAATATTTGCTTCCATACTCTGTGGCATGTAAGTAATATTATTTCGTTTCATATTCCTAATTCTACACTTATGTTGATAAGTATTGCTTCTATACTCCTTGAAATTAGTGGAATATCCTTGAAATTTGTATTTTATCTAGTATCGTTCCACTGAAATATTTTTCTGAATATTTCTGTTAAATTTTAATCTTTTCATGTTGGAGTACTATTCATGGGTACTATTCATATATACAGTACTATTCATACATACAGAACTATTCATACATGCGGTACTATTCATACGTACGGCACTATTCACGAAGTACTATTCACGGGGTACTATTCACAAAGTACTATTTATGACAAAAATTGATTTCTTTTTTGTCCAAATTATTTTTGATACAATATTATTCTTAAATTTTACTCAACAAAGCAGTATCATGTTGACAATTTGGACATTATTGAATTCTGGATAAATTGAATTTTAAATCCTTAAAATTTATCATTGTTCTCATTTAATTGAATTCTTATATCATTGTCATCATCCTCATGTTTATATTGTGATGAAAGTCATCTTTGGCCCGTAGTGCATAGATAGACTGTTGATTTGTATGATTATGACCAGGAATTATGTATCGGTATAATCATGACCTGTAATGTTACAAATGATGTGGTAAAAGTCCTCATTGGCCCGTAGTGCATTGATGGACAGTTATTTGGTATGATCATGACCATGGGTTCTCTTCGGTCAAGGGTGCAAAGATGAATTGTTGTTTGGCATGATCATGACCACTGGTAATAATAACGAATATCCTTGACCCGTAGTGCATGGATAATTTGTGGATGTGATTCTAATGAATATCCTTGGCCCGTAGTTCATGGATAATTCAGTGATTTAGATTATTTATTGAGTTGTGTTACGGCGATAAAATATTGATGATGAACTTTTAAATCATAGAAGATAGTAGATACCATGCTCTACTTGACTCTTCTAATGGATTGCTTGTTCCTCTGTTGTTAAACTTATTGTTTATTGTATTCTATCAGTTTAACATTGTTGAAGGCTAACGATAATTTATTCTGCATTAACTTAGTCATAATACTTCTTACTGGGCTAGTTAAGCTCACCCTTTGCACTCATTATTCTCTTCAGGAAATGAGAACATGGCCAGGACTAGTCGGGAAATGGAGTGACGGTCCGAGATGATGGTTGTAGTAGTCTTCACTATTCTATAGAATAGTGTGATAATAATTATAATAAGGACTCTATTTGAGTTTGGATATTGTCTATGAGACAATATTAATATTAAAACTCTCAGCTACGTTTTTATCGTATTGTATAAATGAAGATGTATTTAAATTATGTACCATGTATTTGGCGACTCAGAATGGGTTGTGTATACCTATTTTTGGGGGCGTCATAAATGGTATCAGAGCTTAGGGATATGGTCTTTGGCGGAGATCCGGGATTGGAACTAGGAGGGGAGAGACGAGTAATATCCTTCACTAGTGTGTGTCCTACCTAAGCTGAATTTTCTTACTTAAGTTGACAAATTGTGATATGTCAATTAACCTTTGTTTTGAAGCTGTATTCTAGAATGATATCTGAAATACAGGACATGAGCAATGGAAAAATCATGATACAAAGGAAATAACCGGGAAGGTACAATCCGAAAAGAAAGGAAGGTATTCTCATCTCTTCGAACTATCAGGTAAGTAAATTTTGAGTGCGAAATTTCATAAGGAGGGGAGATTGTAAGACCCCGAATTTAATGAAATGAAAGTATTCAATTTTCTTATAATTATTATTCTATTTAGTAAATGGTTAAATTGATAAAAGGTTAAAGTTAAGGGTGATATGTGAAAAATTTGCAAAGTAAGCAAGTTGTCATAAAATATTCGTTTGGTCAGGGAATATTCATTTGGTCGGGGAATATTTGTGACGCCCCCAAAATAGGTATACATCACCCATCTTAAGTCGCCAAACACATGGTATAGAAACAACTACAACTTCATTAATACAATTGTCGTGTAAAATACGACAACATATAAACTGTGAGTTTAAATACAAATATTATTTTCTAGACAATATCCACCCTCAAATAAGTCCTCATTATAATTATTGATACAATATTTTACAAAATAGTGAGGACTGCTAAAACAACTATCTGGACCCATCACTCCCCATCCCGACTAGTTTCCGTTAGATTCTCGCCTCCTGAGAAAAAATATGGAACAAAAAGGAAAAGGGTGAGTTCAACTAGCCCAGTAAAGAATATTATGACTAAAATAATGAACAATAAATTATCGTTAGCCTTCAACAAATTAGATAAAATATAATAGACAACCAGTTTTAGATCAATATTCGCAGTGGGAATAATAATTCATTAGAAGAGTTAAGTAAAAAATGAAATATACTATCATCTATGAATTTAAAAGTCCATCATCAATATTTTATCCCTGTAACATCAATCAATATACATCTTGAATCAAATATTCATCTTTGCACTACAGGCCAAAGATATTCATTTGTATCACCAGTTGGTCATGTTCATCTCAACACCTGTCCATCTTTGCACTACGGGCCAAAGATATTCATCAAATAATCATTCATCTTGGCACTACAGGCCAAAGTTATTCAGTTATATCACCATTTAGAACTGAGGATGATGAAAAATATTTTAAAGAAAATGAATACAGTGAGATAAAAGATCAAAGATTATGGATTCGTACTTCGGTTTATCTAAGTTCAAAAATACTCCATAATAAACCATAGCTGAATATAATTCAAGAATGAAGATAAAAACATGGCTACAATCAAAGATAGTAACCATAATAGACATCTTGGACAAAAAAGAGAAAATGTTATTTTTCTGTGAATAGTGTCGTATTCGTGAATAGTGTCGTATACGTGAATAGTGTCATATATATGAATAGTAATCCCGACACGAAAAGGTAGAAATTCCACAAGAAAATCATACTTCGTGAATAGTACTCGTGAATAGTACCGTATTCGTGAATAGTGTCGTATACGTGAATAGTACCGTAATGTGAATAGTAACCTCAACATGCAAAGGTAAAAACTTCATAATAAAATTCATACCAATATTTTATCATAATGATATTGAACAAAATAACATTATTTACGAAGAAAATAACATCCCTTACCTTAAAAGAACAGTACTTCTGACTGGAATATCGGATATAGTGTTGAAGAAAACTTACACTGAATAGCAACTCTCAAAGTATCTAAATACTCACAAAATACGCTCGATATTATAGAAAGAGAAAGCTTATGATTCTGGTGTGATTTTCAATTCTAACTAAGCACCCTATTTATAGGAAAATACTTAGAACGCCAAAATAGACTAAATTAATAAAATAATATTTTATACAAAATTTCAAGCACGCTACCTTTGATCAAATTTTAGCACACCACAGTGGGGCCCACCCTAAAATTAGATTTTTCACACCAACCAAAAGTGGGGCCCACATGTTTTTAATAAAAATATTTATTTCCGAAACTTCAATAATTCATAATAAATAGCTCATTTATCAGAAAATTTTGAATCTCATGTCTATTTCATAGGAAATTTAATTCTCTACAACTTTGTAGAAGAAAGTTTTTCCAAATTCCAAACAGAAAATGTCCTAAATCCACATACAGATGATTTTTAATACCCCCATTCTGACAAAATACTGATAAAACACCTTAGCATTAATTCCTCCATTTATATCCACATAAAAATAAATATTTCTTTATAATATAAATTAATAATTAATTATTCACAAATAATATTACAGAATCACAATTATGATAATCAGGTCGTTCCCAAGAAAGAGGAGGCTTTTCGATAATGATTTCTCCTTACTGGCGCGCGATTAGGTGACCAAACCCCTTTTCTAGACATAACTTCCTTAGACATTGTCAATAATGTTATCTAATAATATTATTCAAATAATATGAATTATTGATCTGATAATGGAAAATAATGTGCAATGACAATTATTGAAACAATAATAATATAAAATATCAACGTAGCAATTATTAAATCAATAAAATAAAATATTGAACAGCAATTACTGTAACAATTATTGAGTAGTGCCTTCTTACGTAAGAATCAATAATCTAAAAATATTGTGCAATACCGTGTGCTACTGTGCAACCACGCGTATTACTGTATTTTAACCACCAAGTATTCTAACAGGGCTAACAGTAATAATTACGTCGTTATTTATAAAAACTCTAACTTGTCATTTTCTTCATCCGACCGTTTTCCGTTATGGGGCCTACAAATGGCTACGCCATCGTACAAATATTCTCCGACAGCAAGAATATTCCACGACCAAACGAATATTTCCCGACAACAATGAATATTTTATAACCACTTGCTTATTTTATAAAATTTGCATATTTCACCCATAACCAAAATATTATATCAAATTAACACCTTATTATTCACAATAATAATTAAAGGAAATTCAAATTTATTAATAAAAAGTTGGGGTCTTACAACCTCCCATCCTTATGAAATTTCGTCCTCGAAATTGACGTTCATACCTAGTGTTTCGAAAACGTGAGGATACCTCATTTTTATTTTTGATTCTAATTCACAGGTCATTTTCTCAATAGCATGGTTCCTCCACAAGACTTTGACTTGTTTTATAACCTTTGTGCGTAGGACATGCTCCTTCCTATCCAAGATCTTGATAGGTACCTCCTCGTACGTTAAATCTTCAGCTATCTCGTCTGGTTCTAACTCAATAATGTGGTTTAGGTCTTTCACATATTTACGAAGCACAGATATGTGAAAAATATTATGATCACGAGACATGCTTGGAGGTAATGCGAGTCTATAGGCCACATTTTCTATTTGGTCAAGAATCTCAAATGGACTAACAAATCGTGGATTGAGCTTTCCTCTCTTCTCAAATCTTGTAACTCCCTTCCATGGAGCAATACGTAATAATACATGATCCCTAATATTAAATTTCACGTCCTTTCGATGAAGATCCGCATAACTCTTTTGTCGATCCTGTGCCGTTTGTATATGTTGTCGGATTATTAGTATCTTCCCTGTAGTCATTCGTACCAACTCTGGTCCCAACAACGTTGCTTCTCCCACCTCATTCCAACATACTAGAGAGCGACACTTTCGTCCATACAATGCTTCGAATGGAGCCATGCCTATACTTGCTTGATAACTGTTGTTCTACGAGAATTCCACCAATGGTAGGTACTTATCCCAACTCCCTTTGAAATTTAGGACACAGAGTCTTAATAGATCTTTAAGTGTTTGAATAGTCCTTTCTGATTGCCCGTCCGTTTGAGGATGGTATGTCGAACTGAATCGTAAATCCATTCCCATAGCTTTCTGCAAGCTAACCCAAAATCGTGAAGTGAATCTTGGGTCATGATTCGAAACTATGGATACTGGCGTGTCATGCAATCTCACAATCTCATTCACGTACATACGAGCAAGACGTTCAAGGGAATAAGTCTCCCGTATCAGCAAGAAATGAGCAGACTTGGTTAACCTATCAACAATAACCCAAATCGCATCTATGCCTTGAGAAACCTTGGGAAGACCCGTAACGAAATCCACACTTCCATTTCGGAATCTCAAGTGGTTGCAATGGACCCTTTGGCACTTGATGCTCCGCCTTTACATGTTGACAAGTTAAACACCTCGAGATAAACTCCTCGATCTCTCTCTTCATATTGTTCCACCAAAATGTATGTCGAAGATCATGATACATTTTGGTACTCCCAGGATGGATTGCAAACGGTGAGTTATGTGCCTCCATCATGATTCTATGCTTCAATTCAGAATCATTAGGAATGCAAAGTATGGAGTTGACTCGAAGTATTCCTTTTTCATATATTCTTGCTTCTGGAATAGCACCTTCTTGCACTTTCTTCTTCATACGCATCAACTCCAGGTCCGTAGCTTGAGCAGCTTTAACTTTATCGATTAAAGTCGGTTCTACTCGTATATTTCACATCATCACGTGGGTACTTAGACCCTTTAACACTATCTCCATCCTTTGTAAGTCATATGAAATGGGTCTTTGTGTTAACAACATCGCACTCGTACCCGCATATAATCTTCTACTCAATGCGTCAGCTACCACGTTTGCTTTTCCAAGATGATATTGGATGGTATGGTCGTAATCTTTCAACAGCTCGACCCAATGTCATTGCCGCATGTTGAGTTCCTTTTGGGTGAAGAAATATTTGAGGCTTTTATGATCCGTATAAATCTCCACTTTCTCCACATACAGGTAGTGTCTCCAGATCTTCAACGCGAAAACGACTGTTGTCAACTCTAGATCATGAGTAAGATAATTCCTCTCATATTCTTTGAGTTGTCGCGAGGCATAAGCTATGACTTTTTTATGTTGCATGAGAACACATCCTAACCCTTTGCCTGAAGCATCGTTATAGATAACAAATCCATCCGAACCAGATGGTATTGTCAAAACAGGTGCCGAAATGAGTCTCCTCTTGAGCTCTTGGAAACTCTTTTCGCATTCCTCGCTCTGTACGAATTTTGTATCTTTCTGAGTCAGCTGAGTTAACGGAGTAGCGATTCGAGAAAATCCTTCCACGAATCTCCGATAATAACCAGCTAAGCCCAGAAAGCTACGTACTTCGGTCACCGACTTTGGTTGCTCCCAACTTTGTATTATTTCAATCTTCGCCGGGTCAACAGATACTCCATGTTTTGACACCACGTGCCCAAGGAATGCTACTTCCTCATGCCAGAACTCGCATTTCTTAAGCTTGGCATATAGCTTGTTATCACGAAGCCTTTGAAGTACCAGCTTCAAATGGTGCCCATGATCTTCACGGCTTTTGGAATAGATGAGGATGTCATCAATAAAGACAACAATGAACTGATCCAAATATTCCTTTAATACTCGGTTCATTATATTCATGAAGGTAGCATGAGCATTAGTCATTCCGACATGACTAAGAATTTATAATGCCCGTGTCGAGTTCTGAAGGCAGTCTTTGGAATATCCTCAGTTTTAATCTTCAGTTGATGATATCCAGAACGAAGATCGATCTTTGAAAAGAATTGTGCTCCTCGCAACTGGTCGAACAGGTCATCAATGCGAGGTAGCGGATACCTATTCTTGATGGTGACATGGTTTAATTCCCGGTAGTCAATACAAAGTCGCATATTCCCGTCTTTCTTTTTTACGAATAAAATTGGAGCACCCCAAAGAGATGTACTAGGACGAATGAAACCGATGTCTAAAAACTCCTGTAGTTGGACCTTTAACTCTTGAAATTCAATAGGAGCCATTCGATATGGGGTTTTAGAAATGGGTTTTGTACCGGGTTCAAGGTCAATAAAGAATTCAACTTCACATTCTGGGGGTAGACAAGGAAGTTTTTCAGGAAATACGTCAGGAAAATCACTAACAACAGAAATATTATTTAAATCTGACGTGTTTTTGTTCAAATCCATAACATGGGCTAAGAAAGCTTGACATCCGTTTTTCAATAAATGAATGCCTTTATGGCTTGATATGATAGTGATTGACTTTAGTGGTTTGAATGCTTGAATTCGCATAACAGGTTGGTTAGGAATATGAAAACTAACAACCTTACGAAAATAATCAATTTTAGCATGATGAGTGGTTAACCAATCAATCCCTAAAATCATATCAAATGCAAGTATCTTTAAAGTGACAAGATCAACAGGTAATATGATTGTGCCAACTTTGATCAAATAAGATTTATAAATAGTGGATGTAACGAAAGTTTTTCCTAATAGAGTCTCAACAGATAAGTCAAAGTCTAATTTCTCCGCAGTCAAGTTCAAACATTTAGCACAAGCATGAGAGATAAAAGAATGGGTAGAACCGGTATCTAGTAAGGTATAAACTTTGCAAGAGTTTATGATTAGCTTACCCGTGATCACCTCGTTTGGGTTCCTCGCGTTTTCGGTAGTCACGACAAACTCTCTTCCAGGAACCGCTGACTTTGACTTGTCCGGGACAGCCTTTGGAGTGACCATCCCTGCTGGACTTGGTTTCGCTATATATGACCTTCCTTTCCACAGTTATAATATACCTTGAATTGTTGTGGACAGTTTGGGCTGATGTGTCCCTCTTTCCCGCATTTGTAACACACGACCGGTGGTCGTTCTCCTCCCCTAGAAACAGTTGATGCTGGTGCTGACGTTTTCACATTGTCATTGTTGTACTTTCTCTTTTTAAAATCACCCCCAACTCGCTTCTTCTACTATCCTGGCCACGATTACCACCAGAGTGGTTACTGCTTTTGTCCGGATATTTTTCTCCCCGCTGGTTGTCATTGCTCCGATGACTGCTGCCACCGGTATGACCCTAGTTGTGGTCCCTCGGTTGAACATACTCATTATCTCGCTCTAATAATTGGGCCATGTTCACAACATCTGAATATAGAGAAAATTTATGAGAAATAAGATATTGCCGAATTTCAGGTTTCAAACCTCTCAGAAACATCTGCGTCATACGTTCCTCATTCTCTACCAAATGAGGTACAAACCTAGATAACTCTGCGAACTTAGCCTCGTACTGGGACACAGTCATGTTGTTCTGTTCCAGTCTAATAAACTCTACCTCCTTTATATGACGAAAACTTTCTAGAAAGTACTTGTCATTGAAAAGTTTTTGAAACGTTTCCCAAGACATGCTGAGTGCGATAGGCTGGGTACGCTTCACAGATTCCCATCAGTAATCTGTCTCACCACGGAACATAAAGGTGACGAATGGAACCTTATGTTCCTCCGTGCATCCCAAGACATCAAATATCTAGGTAATTTGCTTAACCCACGTTTCCGCCTTGATCGGATCCAGCTTTCCCAAAAATTCTGGTGGTTCCAACTCTTTGAATTGCTTAGCTGTGATAAGTCGTGCGTTGCTATCATTTCCACCCGTATTCTGTACACGAGTCTCCCTCGTCTGATTTTGCATGAATTGTAAAAAGCTTCTAAGCATCCCATCATTCATCGTTTGTTCGGTGGTGCTGTTTATAGGAGGAATATTGCCTTTTAATTGCACGTTCTCCTAGTTAGTGATTAAAGGTGTCTCCACTGTCTTATTCACTCCATTGTTAACATTTTCAGCTGACATTCTCAAATACTGCCACAAAACAAGGGTTAATTAAAAAAAATTGACACACCACATATTATCCCTATATTCTGACCGGCCAATTAAATACCAAATAAGCTTAGGTAGGACACACTAGCAAAGGATTTACTCGCCTCTCCCCTCCTAGTTCTATTCACCGATCTCTGCCAGAGACCATATCCCTAAGCTCTAATACCAACTATAACGCCTCCAAAATAGGTATACATCACCCATCTTGAGTCGCCAAATACATGGTGCAGTAACAACAACAACTTCATTAATACAATTGTCGTGTAAAATACGACAACATATAAACTATGAGTTTAAATACAAATATTGTCTTCTAGACAATATCCACACTCAAATAAGTCCTCATTACAATTATTGATACACTATTTTATAAAATAGTGAGGACTGCTAAAATAAATGTCTGGACCCATCACTCCACACCCCGACTAGTTTTCGTTATATTTTCGCCTCCTAAGAAGAAACATGGAACAAAAAGGAAAAGGGTGAGCTCAACTAGCCCAGTAAAGAATATTATGACTAAGATAATGAATAACAAATTATCGTTAGCCTTCAACAAATCAGATAAAATATAATGGACAACTAGTTTTAGATCAATATTCGCAGCGGAAATAACAATTCATTAGAAGAGTTAAGTAGAGAATGAAATCTACTATCATCTATGAATTTAAAAGTCTATTATCAATATTTTATCCCTGTAACATCAAACAATATACATCTTGAATCAAATATTCATCTTTGCACTACAGGCCAAAGATATTCATTTGTATCACTAATTGATCATGTTCATCTCAACACCTGTCCATCTTTACACTACGGGCTAAAGATATTCATCAGATAATCATTCATCTTTGCACTACAGGCCAAAGATATTCAGTTATATCACCATTTAGGACTAAGGATGATGAAAAATATTTTTAAAAAAAACGAATCCAGTGAGATAAAATATCAAAGATTAGGGATTCGTACTTCATTTTATCCAAGTTCAAAAATACTCCATAATAAACCATAGCTGAATAAAATTCAATAATGAAGATCAAAACATGGATACAATCAAATATAGTAACCATAATAGACATCTTGGACAAAGAAGAGAAAATTTCATTTTTCTGTGAATAGTGTCGTATTCGTAAATAGAGTCGTATACATGAATAGTAACTCTGACACGAAAAGATAGAAATTCCACAAGAAAATTATACTTCGTGAATAGTACTCGTGAATAGTACTGTATTCGTGAATAGTGACATATACGTGAATAATATCGTATACGTGAATAGTAATCTCAACATGAAAAGGTAAAAATTTCATAATAAAATTTATTTCAATATTTCAGCATAATGATATTGAACAAAATAACATCATTTACGAAGAAAATAATATCCCTTATCTTAAAAGAACAGTACTTCTGACTGGAATATCGGATATAGTGTTGAAGAAAACTTGCACTAAATAGCAACTCTTAAAGTATCTAAATACTCTCAAAATACGCTTAATATTATAGAGAAAGAAAGCTTATGATTCTGGTGTGATTTTCAATTCAAACTAAGCATCCTATTTATAGGAAAATGCTTAGAACGCCAAAGCAGACTAAATTAATAAAATAATATTTTATACAAAATTTTCAAGCACGCCACCTTTGATAAAATTTCAGCATACCACAGTGGGGCCCACCCAAAAATTAAATTTTCCACACCAACCTAAAGTGGGGCCCACATATTTTTAATAAAAATATTTATTTTTGAAACTTCAATAATTCATAATAAATAGCTCTTTTATCAGAAAAATTCAAATCTCATGTCTATTTCATAGGAAATTTAATTCTCTACAACTTTATAGAAGAAATTTTTTTTAAATTCCAAAAAAAAAATATCCAAAATCCACATACGGATGATTTTTAATACCCCCATTCTGATAAAATACTGATAAAATACCCCCATTCTGACAAAATACTGATAAAATATCTCATCATTAATTCCTCCATTTATATCCACATAAAAATAAATATTTTCTTATCAAATAAATCAATAATTAATTATTCATAAATAATATTACAGAATCACAATTATGACAACTAGGTCGTTCCCAGGAAAAAGGGGGCTCTCCGATAAGGATTTCTCCTTACTGGTGCGCAATTAGGTGACCAAACTCCTTTTCTAGACAGAACTTCCTTAGATATTGCCAATAATGCTATCTAATAATATTATTCAAATAATATGAATTATTGATCTGATAATGGGAAATACTGTGCAGTGACAATTATTGAAACAAAAATAATATAAAATATTAACGTAACAATTATTGAATCAATAAAATAAAATATTGAACAGTAATTACTGTAATAATTATTGAGTAGTGTCTTCTTACGTAAGAATTAATAATCCAAAAATACTATGCAATACAGTGTGCTACTGTGCAACCACGCGTATTATTGTATTTTAACCACCGGGTATTCCAACAGTGCTAACGGTAACAATTACGTCGTTATTTATAAAAACTCCAACTTGTCGCTTTCTTCATCCGACCGTTTTTCGTTATGGGGCCCACAAATGGCTACGCCATCGTACAAATATTTCCCGATAGCAAGAATATTCTACGACCAAACTAATATTCCCCGATAAAAATAAATATTTTATAACCACTTGCTTATTTTGCAAAATTTGCACATTTCACCCATAATCAAAGTATTATATCAAATTAACACCTTATTATTCACAATAATAATTAGAGGAAATTCAAATTTATTAATAAAAAGTTGGGGTCTTACAATATTCGTACGACGGCACAATCATTGGTGGACACCACAATGGAATTACTATTGGAGTTAGAAAATGACATAAATAACTTTTTATAAAAATAACGGCAAAAATTTACCGTTAACTGTTGAAATACTCGGTGATAAAAGTACAGTAATACGCGTGGTTGCATAGTAGCACACGGTATTGTACAATATCTTTGATTATTGATGCTTACGTAAGAAGTCACTTATTTTTATTAAATTATTGTAACAGTAGTTGTTGCATAGTATCTCATATTATTGATTCAATTATTGTCACAATATTTTATATTATTAAATCAATAATTGGGACGACAAAATTATTTATATTATTATTTGTATTATTGACAATGTCTAGAAAGTTTTGTCGAGAAAATAGGTTTTGTCACCTAATTGCACGCCAATAAGGAGAAGTCCTTATCGGAAAGCCATCTCTTTCCTGGGAATGATCTGGTTGTTAATATTATGAGTTATAATATTAATGATGAATAATTATTGAAAGATTAAAGATGTGTTATATATATTTATTAGCGATAAATGATGAGATTTAATCTAATAGTTAGTCAAAACTAATTAAATAGTTTGAACTAATTAAGAAAGCAAAAGTGTGTATAAAACACAAGAAAATAAGATTAAAAATTGAATTTGAGTTCGGAGTTAGATTTGGAGACGCGGACGAGATATTTGAGTTTGAGACGATGAAATTAGTAAAAATAGACTAAAAACACAATGTAAGACCCCAACTTTTATGAATAAAAATGAATTTTTCTCTAAATATCATTTTTGAATATTAAGGTGTGAATTTGTTATAATGTTATAGTTGTGGGTAATATTTATAAATTTTGTAAAGTAAGCAAGTTGTTATAAAATATTTGATTGGTCGGGAAATATTCGTACGACGGCACAATCATTGATGGACCCCACAACGGAATTATTGTCGAAATTAGAAAACGACAGAAATATCTTTTTATAAAAATAACGACACAAATTTTATCGTTAAACTGTTGAAATACCCGGTGGTAAAAGTACAGTAATACGCGTGGTTGCATAGTAGCACACAGTATTGATTATTGATGCTTACGTGAAAAGTCACTCAGTTTATTTCAATTATTGTCACAGTAATTATTGCAGAGTATCTCACGTTATTGATTCAATTATTTTCACAATATTTTATATTATTAAATCAATAATTGAGATGACAAGTTATTCATATTACTATTTGTATTATTGACAATGTCTAGAAAGTTATGTCGAGGAAAGGGGTTTGGTCACCTAATTGTGTGCCAATAGGGAGAAATTCTTATCGGAAAGCCCCTTCTTTTCTGGAAATGATTTAGTTATTAATATTACAAGTTATATTATTGATGAATAAATGTTGTTAAAAATATTGAAGGAATTTTTATGAAGTATTTGTTGTAAAGTTTGGTGTATTATTTGGACCCTCCACTTACCCATTTTTCAAAATTATCGGTAGAAGTTATCTCAGTTTTGTTATATATATATATATATATATATATATATATATATATATATATATATATATATATATATATATATATTAGAATAGGTTTTATTTTTTATAAAAAAATAGAATATATTATAATTTATTATGTATAGTGTTTCTATAGTAAAATCTGATTTCAGCCGAATTCGTCCGTGATGTTTACACTATGCGTCCGTTTTTAAATAGTATCCTTTCATTCTCCTATAAATAGGATGCTTAGTTTATAACTAAAAATCACACCAGAATCAGAGAATTCTTCTTCTATAATATTGAGCATATTTCTTTCGAGTTTTAGGAAGCCTTGAGTGTAGAAAACAGTTCAAGTTTTCTTCAAGAATATCCCCGCTATACCAGTTAGAATACTCTCCTTTTTAAGGTAAGGAATATTATTTTTTGTTCAATATTCGTAAGAAATAATATTTTCTTCCATACTATGTAGTATGTAAGTAATATTATTTCGTTTCAGATTCCGAATTCTACACTCATTTTGTTAAAGTATGACTTCTATACTCCATGAAATTAGTAAAATATTCTTAAAATTTACGCTTCATTTAGTATCTTTTCATGAAAATATTATTCTGAACATTCTTGATAATTTTTTATCTTTTCATGTCAGGGTACTATTCATAAGGTACTATTCCCGAAGTACTATTCACTCGAGTACTATTCACCTGGGGTACTATTCATGACAAAATTTGATTTCTTTTTCGTCTAAATCATTTTTGATACAATATTATTCTTGAATTTTACTCCACAAAGCAGTATCATGTTGACAATTTGGACATTATTGAATTATGGATAAATTAAATTATAAAATCTTTAAAATTTATCATTGCTCTCATTTAATTGAATCCTTATATCATTGTCATCATCCTCATGCTTATGATGTAGTAAAAGTCATCTCTGGCCCATAGCGCATAGATGAACTATTGATTGGTATGATTATGACCAGGGATTATTCGGTATAATCATGACCTGTAATGTTACAAATGATGTCGTAAATGTCCTTATTGGCCCGTAGTGTATTGATGGTCAGTTGTTTGCATGATCATGACTATTGGTGATAACACGATTATTCTTGGCCCGTAGTACATGGATAATTCGTGGATGTGATACTAATGAATTTCCTTAGCCCGTAATGCATGGAAAATTCAGTGATGTGGATTATTTATTAAGCTGAGTGTGACAACCCCAAAATAGGTCCATTCCACCCAACCCATTCTGAGTCGTCAAATACATGGTACAGAAAATAACTACAACTTTATTACAACAATTGTCGTGCAAAATACAACAACACATATGCTGTGAGTTTGGATACAAATATATACCAAATGTGACTCATGTTCCAACCGTGGACATCACCTCACAATAACACCTTACATAAAGGTATAGTCAAAAACTGTTTTAGAAATTAGAATCTTTGGAAAGTGCTCAAGGAAACCTTCGTACATGGGAGGCCACGCATCTAGGTTATGATAGATATCATATGGCCACAGAATTATTCTTGGTTGACCCAATAGACCCCAAAGAAAAACGAGAAGATTACTATCATATTCTTCCCAATGGTGAGTCTTCTCTTGACTTATCATTATCTCCACTATATCTAATTTAGAATTATACTTCAAACAAACACCAAGATTATATAGGTAGTGCTTGTAGATATACTCGGCAAGCGGATGTGCACAATCATGTCTTATGATGACACGAGGTTGTATGTCGTTAGACATCTTGTATGATAGTGGCAAAACACCCTTCCAACGTTGGGTTTGCCTCACCCTATTTTCTTCACCAAATATAACTACTAAATGATGACCACCGTTCTATTCCCTTGTTACCCTCGCTCGACCCAGCTACACTCTTATTACCTGAAAGGAATTGTGAAGCAAAAGGGTGAGCACAACTAGCTCAGTAAAGAATATCATGACTAAAGATAATTAAATTATCAATAGCCTTCATCAATAATAAATCAGAGATTTCAAATAGACTATAAAGTCTATTATCTTCTCCATGTTAAAAATCCACCAATAATATTTTATCCATGTAACATCACTCAACAGTTCCTTTCCACAATCATATGAATAACTCATAATCATAATTGTGACTATAAATATTTCTTCGCACCCGGGACGAAGAATATTTTCATCACATGTCTTTACCTGAAACATCAAAGATCATGGTTATACCAAATCACAATTCCTGTTTATAATCATACTAACAAATCCATCTTTGCACTACGGGCCAAAGATATTCATCAACAAACCATCTTTGCACTACGGGCCAAAGATATTCAACAACAGTTCATCTTTGCACTACAGGCCAAAGATATTCATCAACAGGCCATCTTTGCACTACATGCCAAAGATATTCATCAACAATTCATATTTGCACTACAGGCCAAATATAATCATATCTCAAAAAAATATATAATCATTTCAGAATTTATATAAACAATAATTATAACCATGTTGATCAATTCACCTTTGCACTTAAGCTTAAGATATTCAATTATAAATTCAATGGTCATGATCATACCAGTCACAATTCAACTTTGCACTACAGGCCAAAGAGAACCCTAGTCATGATCATACCAATAATCTACCCATCTTTACACTCCAGTGAAAGAGAATTTCAACATCAGGGTTATAAAAATGTTATATATGATGATAAAAATAATATGATCAACATATAGTTTTAATCTCAAGAGTAATATTCGTAACTCATGAATAGTAAATCGTGAATAGTAACTCATGAATAGTAACCTCGACACAAAAGATAGAAATTCCACAATAAAATTCATACCAATATTTCGGTATAATGATATTGAAAGAATAACATTACTTAAATTTATAAACAATTTATTTTAATTGTTTACACTTTACTAATTAATGCATTTAATCATCATAAAATGCCAACTCTTACAATTTCATCATCAATAACCAAAACCCTCATCAAAAATCTGCATATACCTCATATAGGATTCTCAAGCCATAAAATCCTATTTTCTAATTTTCTTTCTTCACAAAACATATTTAATTCATTTACTCATAACTAGACCATTTTCATGAAAAATACCAAATCAGTTCCAAAAATATTTCTTTTCTGGGATTTAGCATAATATAGTCCCATAGTGAACATATATTTTTCTTAGAATTTTTAAAAGTCATTTACTATTTTTCATATGGCCAAAATAGCCGAATATTTAGACATTTATCAAAAATTGTACTTTTGTCTAAAAATTCTAAAATTTACAGAGTATACTTCTATCATATACATGTACTCCCAATAAAAATTTCATCAATTTTGGAGTTAACCACAAGGAATTATAAGCGGTTACTTTTAAAATAGTCTTTTCTCATAAAATTCATAACTCTCAATCTATACATCCAAAAATTACTATTTTTGGACAAAATCAAGAAAACTCATCAAAATATCATTTTAAATTTTTCTAGAATTTTTGAAGATCAGAAAAATTACGAAACTGAAAATCATAACAACCCTTAAAATCCCTTAATATCTCTTACTATCCCTTACTATCCCTTACCTCAAAAGTGCAGTATTTCTGATTGGAATGCAAAGCCGAAGGAAACTTGCACTGATAAATAGCAACTCACCAAGTATCTAAAAACTCACAAAATATGCTTCATAATATAGAGAGAGAAAGAGAGAAAACTTGTTTCTGGTGTGATTTTCAATTCTAACTTAGCCCTCTATTTATAGGAAAATTTTAGTAGGTTTGACCTGCAACCTGATGGCTTTACCTGCTACTATTCCCACCCACCACATTTAAAATATAATTCAGCACATTTCTTCACCAACCACAAGTGGGGCCCACCAATTCTAGAATTTTCCACCAAAATGATAAACTCCGAAAATTCAACAATTTCTGAACCAGTCATCTTGTAAAATTCATAACAAATCATACGTTCATTTTTAACGGTTCAAAATTTGTGGGCATATACTCAACTTATATATGTATAACATATCCAAAAATTACCACGATCCAACGGTCGGATTAAAAATTATAACCCCCGCAAAATATCTCAAAAACCCTGATTTTTAATACCTTCATTCCGACAAAAATACGGATAAAAATCTCAACATTAACTCCTTCATTTTTAACCACAAAAATATATCCCTCATTTATATCCACATAAAATAAATATTTTCTTATCATATGAATCAATAATTAATTATTCACAAATAATATTACAGAATCACATTTATGACAACCAGGCCGTTCCTAGGAAAGAGGGGGCTTTCCAATAAGGATTTCTCCTTACTGGCGCGCAATTAGATGACCAAACCTCTCCTTAGACAGAACTTTCTAGACATTGCCAATAATGCTATCTAATAATATTATTCAAATAATATGAATTATTGATCTGATAATGGGAAATACTGTACAGCAACAATTATTGAACAACAATAATACAAAATTTCAACGTAGCAATTATTGAATCAATAAAATAAAATATTGAATAGTAATTACTGTAACAATTATTGAGTAGTGCCTTCTTACGTAAGAATCAATAATTTCAAAAATACTATGCAATACCGTGTGCTACTGTGCAATAACGCGTATTACTGTATTTTAACCACCGGGTATTCCAACAGTGTTAACGGTAACAACTACGCCGTTATTTGTAAAAACTCAAATTTATCGTTTTCTTCACCCGACAGTTATTCTGTTATGGGGCCCACAAATGGCTGCGCCGTCGTACGAATATTCCCTGACAGAAAGAATATTCCACGACCAAACGAATATTCCCCGACAACAATGATTATTTTATAACCACTTGCTTATTTTGAAAAAATTCATATTTCACCCATAACTTTAAACTTTTATCAATTTAACCATTTACTGAATAGTAATTATAAGAAAAATTGAATACTTTTATTTCATAAAATTCGGGGTCTTACACTGAGTCCCAGCTATAAATTGATGATAACTTTTTAAATCATAGAAGATAGTAGATATCATGCTCTACTTGACTCTTCTAATGGATTGCTTGTTCCGCTGCAGTTAAACTTGTTGTTTATTGTATTCTATCAGTTTAACACTGTTGAAGACTAACGATAATTTATTCTGCATTATCTTAGTCATAATATTTCTTACTGGGCTAGTTAAGCTCACCCTTTTGCTTTCATTGTTCTTTTCAGGAAATGAGAACGTAGCCGGAACAAGTCGGGATATGGAGTGACGGTTCGAGATGATGGCTATAGTAGTCCTCACTATTTTATAAAATAGTGTGATAATAATTGTAATGAGGACTTTATTTGAGTTTGGATACTGTCTACGAGACAATATTCGTGTTAAAACTCTCAGTTACGTTTTGTCATATTGTATAACTTAAGTTTGTAGTTAAATTTTGTACCATGTATTTGACGACTCAGAATGGGTGATGTATACCTATTTTGAGGGCGTCACACACAAAATTTTTTGGGGTTGTTTTTTTGGTCAAAAAGTAAACAGTTGACTTTTTCAGAAAAAATCAAACTTCGAAAATTCAAAGATGAAATTGTTGATAAAAATATTTTCATTGTGTTGAGATTATTAGTGTGTGGAAATCGACATTTATTTCGATAATAGTTGATTTCTGGATGTTAAATTGACCAACTGGGTAATTAATCGGATAAATAAGCAATTAATTGTTATTAGTTCACATGCAAGGAACTATTAGTTCATATGCAAGGAACTATTAGTTCACATGCATATACTATTAGGGGAGATTATGCAAGATTGATAATACTTGAAGGACTAAATTAAAAATAGAGGCAAAGATGAAGGTATTAAAGTATAATAAGTCGAACCCCTAAACGTGTAATTATCAAAAATATGTTTTCCTATAAATAGAAGCTCATTTATTCTTTTATTCTCACCAATTCACTAAGACTCACAAGAGCAACTATAGAGAGAGAAACTATAGAGAGAGAAACTATAGAGAGAGAAAAGAAGAGTATTCTGCTACTTCACTATTGCAGTATCCGCTCTTCTACTAAGGTAAGGGGTATTATTTATTTCATATTCGCTTACGATATTATTTTTCGTATTCATAAGGATTTTTATTTTCGTTCAATATTCGTAAGGAATATTATCTTCGTTCAATATTTGTAAGGAATATTATTTTCGTTCAATAGTTGTAAGGGATATTATTTTTGTTCAATATTCGTAAGAAATAATATTTTCTTCCATACTCTGTAGTATGTAAGTAATATTATTTCGTTTCATATTCCTAATTCTACACTTATGTTGATAAGTATTGCTTCTATACTTCTTGAAATTAGTGGAATATCCTTGAAATTTGCGTTTCATCTAGTATCGTTCCACAGAAATATTTTGTTGAACATTCCTGTTAAATTTTAATCTTTTCATGCCGGAGTACTATTCATACATACGGCACTATTCATACGTACGACACTATTCATACATACGACACTATTTATACGTACGGTACTATTCATACGTACGATACTATTCACGAAATACTATTCACGAAGTACTATTCACGGGGTACTTGTAAAAATCTAATATTTTTAATATAATTAAATAATAAATTTTGCATATAATTTTTTATATATATATAAAGGTGGAAATATGTGCAAAGCAAAGTATATGTATATATGTAATAAATAAAACTTATTTATTACATGAATAATTGTAAATAATTTCTTTTTAAGAATTATTGATCATTATAGATTATACTCTTATAATAAATTAATTTTGTAATAAAAATATTTATTAATTATTTCCATAAAAATATGATTATTGTATGATATGATTATTAGGAATTATTAAGTGAACGATTAATTTATATTAATTGTTATGGAGGCTAATAATTACGTTAATCAATTAGGAGTGGATTAATTAATATTATTGTTAATTAATCAATAAATAATTTATCTAGTTGACATAAAGCAAATAAGTAAGTTATTAATATAATAAGAATACTTTGACTGTTATGTGCAAGTGTGCAATAATTAAATATCTGTGTATTCTAGAAACTGTGAAGGAGATTAAATGTTTAAATAAACATTAATATGAAATAGGGTTATAATATGGTTATGTGAGTAGTAGAGATAATTATGGAACTACCCGGACAAGAATACCTAACTGTGGGGTTGTAATGCATGTATTTAAGGTACATGGACTATATGATGTGAGTATATAAATGATCCCTAATTTCCTAATATGGTAATAATTGTACATTAATATTACATTATGGGAATTACAAGAACCAAACCAAGCCTTAGCGGATCAAGTTGCTGAGTTTTTCCTTTATCCCAAAATGAGTGACCTTCTTAGTACAATGAACAGTAACCTAACTCTATATTACGTAACTTTCAAGCTGCTAAATCATAGGTGATCATTTGCTAGGAAATGGCTGGTAAAGGAGTGGTTGATTAACTCCTTATTAACCTTTGTTCCCTTCCATTACACCATGGACTACAAGATTGTGTAATGACAATATCTAGTCTAAGTTCCTTTTATAAATATAAGCTCCATTTTCAATTTTTGGTTGCTTACAAATTTGTCTGATAAGTGTGGGAAGAGAGTGAGTATTGTTGAGCATTGAGGGAGTATAATTAGTGCTTTGAGGAATCAAATTAAGCTTCAAAGAGGTATAAATTTTGTTTGTGTTCTTGAGTTTAAGTTTTGTCAAAAATTTTGCACTTACTTGAATTCTCTGTAATTGGTGTAAGATAATATGACATTGTGTTAATTAAGTGTGTATGCATGTCTAAAAGCAGTTTGTGTTGCAGCAGAAGATGTTGGCAATTCCTGTGATTGAGGCTCTACTTCTTTTTTGCCTTTGGACGAAGTGGCGCAGCCGCGCCACTTCCCTAGTCCTTCACCGCGCGGCCGTGCGGGTTGCCTACCATAGTTACTGCTGTTGATTCCTTAAGATGTCATGAGCATGCTACTTAAGTTTGAATATGGATATAAATGAACTCAACACATGAATAAATGTTGTTATGAACAAGGTAAGTTATTTTAGCTTGACTTAGTATGTATTCAAAGAAAACTCAGCAAATTAGGAACTAGAATTTGTGAACACGAAATAATGCCTAACCTGACTTAAAGCTCCAATATGTTAAGTTCTGATATGTGACCAATATACCAGTTTATATTATTGAATATAGTATAAGATATTAAAGTATAACTTCAAGGAAGATGCAAGTGAAAGACTATACTAGCTATGTGTGCATGAACTATGCATATACTAAGTTTAAACTTCAAAACATACTCATGAGATCTATTGTGTGATTATGAAAGCGTGTTATAGAATATGTGAACTTATCTTGCATGCTTAAGTAAGTTTTACTAAGGGAGACTTTTAAGTTTCAATACAAACTTGATAAACTATATGGGAACTTGTAAGCATGCTTATATATTCTAATATGTATATGAGAGCGTATGATGTTTAGTAAATGAAGTGAATTTGCATACTTGGTAGCTTAACTTGAGATTTTCATAAGAAATCTTGGAAACTAGTTTTGTCAATAACTATATTATGAGTATTCTAGCACTGGACATACATGACTTAACTAATGTAAGCATGTGTAGTAGAAACCTATGGACCACATAGCATGTGTTTAACGACTAAACGTAAGAAAATTATGAATTTAAACACTTAAAGTCTTGATTAAATAAGAATAGATGGCGACATATGTTAATGTTAGGATATAAGGTCAAACTTAGTTATCCACATACTAACATGTGTGTTTTGCATGATTATTCGTATTTGTGCAAGGCATGTGTTCACTGGTTTTCTACAGGAGTAGCCATGTCCTGGTTTGAACTGGGAGCCGCGAGGCCGCGCGTCTCTTTAGTACAAATCAGGCACGACCTCGCCAGTCTGCTGTAGGAATAATTTTCTGTAAATGGTTTTAAGGTGGTTGCATGCTTGTATTGTTACTCTAATAGGTATAATATGACCAGTGCAAAACTAATATGTTAAGAAGCATGTTAAATGATTGAATTGAATGATTAATGTAGTGATTAAGAACTTCAAAGTGATAAGTCCAAAAGATATTTGTGAACTATAAGGCAATGATTAAGAAAGTGTATTGTTAACTTTGTAGTATCTTATAAACTAATGTGGTAATATAAATATAAGGTATATGTAAGGAGTATACAACTAACTTAGATGTTTATATATGCATTTACACTTATATATCATGTATGAGCATATGTAACTAATGAATATCCTATACGCGTATTATATTATGTTAGGATTCGAAAGAGTATTGGTAAGCGATATTTGGGTGTACTACGCTTAAGGCAAGTTCTCTAACCTTACTCAAATCTATATTGAGCAAGTATCTGAACCCTACTTTTATCGTGTAAGTATCCTAAATCCTTGCTTTACTTTATTCAACGAATATCGTAAGCTTATCTCTTTGAGTGCAAGTATCTTTACTCTTTACATCTATTTATGCAATAAACCTGCATAAATAAGTTATTGAATTATATTCCGGTTATATGGGTTTTTAAGCTTTATTGTTATTAATCATAGTATTCATGCAAGTTTCCTAACTGTACTCAAATTATATTATGCAAGTATCCTACCTTTGCATTTCCTTTATGCAATGGACATGAGTAAGAAAGTTCCAGAATTATATTATTATTGTATCAGATTATTAACCCAATTGTCGTATATATTATAGCCGATCATTGTTTATCAACATGATATTATATTATATAATTCAGATATATATTCTGTTCGTTAATTTCAAAATATGGTTATATAAGTGTCCTCACTTGGATAATCATTGTATTTAAACACATGTTGGTATATATATATATATATATATATATATATATATACCTATTGATTACCCGTATGTATACATTAAGTAAAAGTCGTCTAAGTTATTTGACCAGCTAGACACAGATTTCGAAATATCGTTGAATATGATAAAACCTTTTTGTATCCAATCAAATTGTTTTGGTTCGGATTCCAGACTAAGTATGAACATCCCGAACAAGAGAAAACTTTTATGCGCCCAAGGCGGACAGAGTGAATGATATTATCATTCTTGCATGTAGTATTGATCCCGTAAGTTATGACGGTTTGCGGATGAAGTTCTGCTAAACCTATTCGAAAATTGAAAATAATGTTCATAGTACCTTAACCCTATTTATAGTCAGTATGTAGTTTCAAAAATTTGATAGAGAATTGTTACGTTATTATTATCGGTTCAGATTACTTCACAACTATTGATTGGTTGTAGAAGGGTAGTACAAAGAAAATATTTAATCTTTTCAGCTAATATTTATAATTGTTGCTACTTGCTGGGGACTCAAATGCTTATCCTTGCTTAATTTAAATGTTTTCAGTTAAGTATGATCAACCAGAGGGCTCTGCCAGGAACAAAGGGAAAGGAAAGTTGTCAGAATAAGTTGTGTTATCGTATGTAATAGCTAGACTTAAATAAGATTATAATATTTATTAAGTATCATGTAATGAATGTTTTAAGGTTGCGTACCTGGGATTTAGACAACTCTGATATGTAAATTAAGTTTGATATTTATGACAATATTTTTATTATTCCGCTCAAAGAAATGGTATCGTGAAGCACCGAATTCGGGTTTCAAGTACCTGAATTTGGGGGCGTCACAGGTTGGTATCAGATCTTTAGGGTTAGAAACCATAGGTGGGGGTAGACCTTAGGCTATAACCTTAGAGCAGAGGAAAACGTTGAAAATACAAATAACTCGTATATAGTTTTAAGGGAGATGAATTGAATAAATTCATCGTCAAATCAAATAAAAGATAACTTAATAAAATTATTATTTGTTGTGTGTATATGTTATATACTAATCTAAATAAATTATGTGTAGATGTCAGGAGGAAGAGGATTAGGATACCTTTGGGTCATAAAGAAGGAGTCAATCTCCATAACCGAGCCAATATCGAAGTCAATAGCTAAAATAGAGGCTCACATTGAAGATAACCTCAATGAGGTGATCATTTTGGAAAATACAGTACCGGACCCAGAAATGGTGGAACTAACAGATAGTGATTCGGACACCGAAGTTGGAGCTGATCAAGCATCAACTAAAATGCAAAATCTGAGGAACAAGGTTTCTTCTCTGGAGAAGTTGTGGGGGATAGAAAAGCTACTAAATAGTCAATTGCTAAAGGCATTAATCGAAACGATGGAAGAACAAGATAAGCTTAAGATCCAAATTGATCAGATGGGAGCCAAAAGCAACATATCGTGTGCAGCTCCGAGTAAGAAAGGGAAAAGAAAGATGAAAGATTGCGACTTAGGAAATTCTGATAATAACCAAGAGAACGCTAGCAAAATAGAAAAGTGTACAAACTATAACAAGAAACATGAAGGCGTATGTGATGCCCCCAAAATAGTTATACATCACCCATTCTGAGTCGCCAAATACATGGTACAGAAATAAATACAACTTCATTAAAATAATTGTCGTGCAAAATACGACAACACAAATACTGTGAGTTTAAATACAAATATTGTCTTCTAGACAATATCCACACTCAAATAAGTCTTCATTACAATTATTGAAACACTATTTTATAAAATAGTGAGGACTGCTAACACAACTAACTGGAAACATCACTCCACACCCCAAATAGTTCCCGATATATTCTCGCCTCCTGAGAAAAATGGAATAAAAAGGAAAAGGGTGAGCTCAACTAGCCCAGTAAAGAATATTATGACTAAGATAATATACAACAACTTATCATTAGTGTTCAACAGGGAAAAATCTGATAAAATATAATAGACAACAAATTTTAGATCAACAACTGCAGCGAAAACAGCAATTCATTAGAAGAGTCAAGTAGAGAACAAATTCTCTATCTTCTAAGATTTAAAAGTCCATCAACGATATTTTACCCCTGTAACATCAATCAATATACATCTTGAATCAAATATTCATCTTTGCACTATAGGCCAAAGATATTCATTTGTATCACCAGTTGGTCATGTTCATCTAAACACTTGTTCATCTTTGCACTACGGGCCAAAGATATTCATCAGTTAATCATTCAACTTTGCACTACAGACCAAAGATATTCAGTAATATCATCATTTGGGACTGAGGATGATGAAAAATATCTTAAAAAAATGAATCCAGTGAGACAAAAGAACAAATATTAAGGATTCGTACTACAGTTTATCCAAGTTCAATAATATTCCATAATAACCAATCGTGAAGCAGAATTCAAAACTAAAGATCAAAACATGAATACAATCAAAGATAGTAACCATAATAGACATCTTGGATAAAAAGGAAATTTTTTATTTTTTCGGTGTATAGTGTCATATTCGTGAATAGTGTCGTATACGTGAATAGTAATCCCGACACAAAAAGTTCTAAACTTGATAAAAAGTTCAGACCAATATTTCGGCATAATGATATTGAAGAAAATAATATCATTTAAGAAGAAAATAACATCCCTTACCTCAAAATAATACTACTTCTGATCGGAATATAGGATATAAAGCCGAAGGAAGCTTGTACCGAACAGCAACTCTCAAAGTATCAAAATACTCACAAAAATACGCTCGATAATATAGAGAGAAAGAAAACTTATTTCTGGTATGATTTTTAATTCTAACTTAAGCGCCTATTTATAGGAAAATGTTAGAACGCCAAAGGAGACTAAAATAATAAAATATAATATTTCTTTTCTTCATCTACGCACCAACCAAGACCAATTCAAAGCATGCCAACTTGGAAGAAAAAAAAAATAGCAGCCCATATGTTTTAAAAACAAAAGTGGGTCCCACCCAATTTTAATAAAAATATTTTATTTTTAAAAACTTCAATAATTCATAATAAATAGTTCTTTTATCAGAAAAATTTGAATCTGATGTCCTTTCCATAGAAAATTTAATTCTCTACAACTTTGTAGAAGAAAGTTTTTCTAAATTCCAAACCGAAAATATCCGAAATCCACAAACGGATGATTTTTAATACCTCATAAAATTCATAACAAATCATACATTAATTTTTAACGGTTCAAAATTTTGGACATATACTTAACTTATATATGTATAACATATCCAAAAATCACAACAATCCAACGGTCGGATTAAAATTATAACTCACGCAATAGAGCTTTAAGAACACTGATTTGATTTTTAATACATCTATTCCGACAAAATACTGATAAAACCCCTCAACACTAATTCCTTCATTTATAACCATATAAATAAATTCATCATTTATATCCACATCAAATAAATATTTCCTTATCATATAAAACAATAATTAATTATTCACAAATAATATTACAGAATCACAATTATGACAACCAGGCCGTTCCCAGTAAAGAGGGGGCTTTCTAATAATGATTTTTCTTTACTGACGCGTAATTAGATGACCAAACCTCTCCCTAGACAGAACTTTCTAGACATTGTCAATAATGTTATCTAATAATAGTATTCAAATAATATGAATTATTGATCTGATAATAGAAAATACTGTGCAGTGACAATTATTAAAACAACAATAATATAAAATATCAACGTAGCAATTATTGAATCAATAAAATAAAATATTGAACAGTAATTACTGTAACAATTATTGAGTAGTGCCTTCTTACGTAAGAATCAATAATTGGTGCAATACCGTGTGCTACTGTGTTTTAACCACCTGGTATTCCAACAGTATTAACGGTAACAACTACACCGTTATTTATAAACAACTTATACTTGTCGTTTTCTTCATTCAATTGCTTTCCGCTATGGGGCCTACACAAGGCTGCGCCATCGTACGAATATTTCTCGACAGCAAGAATATTCCATGACCAAACGAATATTCACCGACAAAAATAAATATTTTATAACCACTTGCTTATTTGAAATATTTGCGCATTTTACCCATAACTAACCGCATTAATCAAATCAACCCTTACTATTTCAAAATAATAAATAGAAAAAATTTAATTTCATTTTATAATAAGTTGGGGCCTTACAACCTCCCCTCCTTATGAAATTTCGTCCTCGAAATTGACGTACGTACATGGTATTTCGAAAAAGTGAGGATACATCGCCTTCATTTCCGTTTCCAACTCTCAGGTCATTTCCTCAATAGCATGGTTCCTCGATAAAACTTTGACTTGTGGTATTACCTTTGTGCGTAGGACATGCTTTTTCCTATCCAAGATCTTGACAGGTACCTCCTCGTACGTTAAGTCTTCGGCTATCTCGTCTGGTTCTAACTCAATAATGTGGTTTGGATCCTTCACATATTTACGAAGCATAGATATGTGAAAAATATTATGAACACGAGACATGCTTGGAGGTAATGCGAGTCTATATGCCACATTTCCTATTCGGTCAAGAATTTTAAATGGACCAACAAATCTTAGATTGAGCTTTCCTCTCTTCCCAAATCTTGTAACTCCCTTCCATGGAGCAATACGTAACAATACATGATCCCCAATATTAAATTTCACGTCCTTTTGATGAAGATCTGCATAACTCTTTTGTCGATCCTGTGTCGTTTGTATACGTTGTCAGATCATTTGGATCTTTTCTGTAGTTATGCGTATCAATTCTGGTCCCAACAATGTTTCTTCTCCTACCTCATCCCAGCATACTGGAGAGTGACACTTTCGTCCATACAATGCTTCAAATGGAGCCATACCTATACTTGCCTGATAACTGTTGTTGTAGGAGAATTCCACTAATGGTAGGTATTTATCCTAATTTCCTTTGAAATCTAGGACATAGAGTCTTAATAGATCTTCAAGAGTTTGAATAGTCCTTTCTGATTACTCATCCGTTTGAGGATGGTATGCTAAACTGAATCGTAAATCCGTGCCCATAGCTTTCTTCAAGGTAACCCAAAATTGTGAAGTGAATCTTGGGTTATGATCCGAAACTATGGATACTAGCATGCTATGCAATCTCACAATCTCATTCACGTACATACGAGCAAGACGTTCAAGGGAATAAGTCTCCCGTATCGGCAAGAAATGAGCAGACTAAGTTAATCTATCAAAAATAACCCAAATCGCATCTATGCCTTGAGAAACCTTGGGAAGACCCGTAACGAAATCCATGGTAATGTGTTCCCACTTTCATTTCAAAATCTCAAGTTGTTGCAATGGACCATTTGGCACTTGATGCTCCGCCTTTACACGTTGACAAGTTAAACACCTTGAGATAAACTTCGCAATCTCTCTCTTCATATTGCTGCACCAAAATGTATGTCGAAGATCATGATACATTTTGGTACTCCCTGGATGGATTGCAAATGGTGTGTTGTGTACCTCCATCATGATCTTGTACTTCAAATTTAGGAACACAAAGTCTGGAGTTGACTCTAAGTATTCCTTCTTCATCGATTCTTGCTTCTGAAATAACACCTTCTTGGACTTTCTTCTTCATACGCATCAGCTCCAGGTCCGTAGATTGAGCAGCTTTAACTTTATCGATTAAAGTCGGTTCTACTTGTATATTTGATATCATCACGTGGGTACTTGGAGCCTTTTCCTCTATATCCATCCTTTGCAAGTTATACAAAATGGGTCTTTGCGTTAACAACATCGCACTTGTACCTGCATACGATCTTCTACTCAATGCGTCAGCTACCACGTTTGCTTTTCCAGGATGATATTGGATGGTATAATCGAAATCTTTCAACAGCTCAAGCCAACGTCGTTGTTGCATGTTGAGTTCCTTTTGGGTGAAGAAATATTTGAGGCTTTTATGATCCATATAGATCTCCACTTTCTCCCCATATAAATAGTGCCTCCAGATATTTAGCGCAAAAATGACTGCTGCCAACTCTAGATCATGAGTAAGTTAATTCCTCTCATATTCATTGAGTTGTCGCGAGGCATAGGCTATGACTTTCCCATGTTGCATGAGAACACATCCTAACCCTTTGCCTGAAGCGTCGCTGTAGATAACAAATCCATCCGAACCAGATGGTATTGTCAGAACAGGTGCCAAAATGAGTCTCCTCTTGAGCTCTTGGAAACTCTTCTCACATTCCTCGCTCCATATGAATTCTGTATCTTTCCGAGTCAGCTGAGTTAACGGAGTAGCAATTCGAGAAAATCCTTTCACAAATCTCCGATAATAACCAGCTAAGCCCAGAAAACTATGTACTTCAGTCACCGACTTCGGTTGCTCCCAACTTTGGATTGCTTCAATCTTCGCTGGGTCAACAGATACTCCATGTTTTAACACCACGTGCCCAAGGAATACAACTTTCTCAAGCCAGAACTCGTATTTCTTCCGCTTGGCATATAGCTTGTTATCGCGAAGCCTTTGGAGTATCAGCTTCAAATGGTGCTCATGATCTTCACGACTTTTTGAATAGATGAGGATGTCATCAATAAAGACAACAACGAACTGATCCAAATATTCCTTGAATACTCGGTTCATCATATCCATGAAAGCCATAGGAGCATTAGTCAATCCAAAAGACATGACTAGGAATTCATAATGCCCGTACCTAGTTCTAAAGGCAATCTTCGGAATATCCTCAGTTTTAATCTTCAGCAGATGATATCCAGAACGAAGATCGATCTTTGAAAAGAATTGTGCTCCTTGCAACTGGTCGAACAGGTCATCGATACGAGATAGTGGATACCTATTCTTGATTGTGACATGGTTCAATTCTCGATAGTCAATACAAAGTCGCATACTCCCGTCTTTCTTCTTTACGAATAAAACAGGAGCACCCCAAGGAGATGTACTAGGATGAATGAAATCGATGTCCAACAACTCCTGTAGTTAGACCTTTAACTCCTGAAGTTCAATAGGAGCCATTCGATATGGGGTTTTAGAAATGGGCTTTGTACCAGGTTCAAGGTCAATAAAGAATTCAACTCCACGTTCTGGGTGTAGACCAGGAAGTTCTTTAGGAAATACGTCAGGAAATTCACTAACAACAGAAATATTATTCAAATCTGACGTGTTTTTGTTCAAGTCCATAACATGGGCTAAGAAAGCTTGACATCCGTTTTTCAATAAACGAATGGCTTTATGGCTTGATATGACAGTGATTGATTTTAGTGGTTTGGTTGCTTGAATTCGCATAATAGGTTGGTTAGAAATATGAAAACTAACAACCTTACGAAAATAATCAATTTTGGCATGATAAGTAGTTAACCAATCAATCCCTAAAATCACGTGAAATGCAAGTATCTTTAAAGAGATAAGGTCAACAGGTAATGTGATGGTGCTAACTTGGATCAAACATGATTTATAAACAGTGGATGTAAAGAAGGTTTCTCCTAACGGAGTCTCCATAGATAAGTTAAAGTCTAATTTCTCCGGAGTCAAGTTCAAATGTTGAGCACAAGCAGGAGAAATAAATGAATGGGTAGAACCGGTATCTAGTAAGGTATAAACTTCGCAAGAATTTATGATTAGCTTACCCGTGATCACCTCATTTAGGTTCCTCACATTTTGACCAGTCACGACAAACGCTCTTCCAGGAATCGCTGACTTTGACTTTTTCGAAACAGCCTTCGGAGTCATCATTCCCGCTGGACTTGATTTTGCTACAAGACAATCTCTAGCTATATGACCTTCTTTTTCATAGTTATAACACACCTTGGATTGTTGTGGGCAGTTTGGGCTGATATGTCCCTCTTTCCCGCATTTGTAACAAACGACCGGTGCTCGTTCTCCTTCCCTTGTTGATGTTTGTGCTGACGTCTTCACGTTATCATTATTGTACTTTCTCTTTTAGAAATCTCCTCCCGACTCGCTCCTTCTATTATCACGGCCACGATTACCACTAGAGTGGTTACCGCTTTTGTCCGAATGTTTTCCTCCCTGCTGGTTGTCATTGCTCCGATGACTGCTGCCACCGGTATGACCCTGGTTGTGGTCCCTTGGTTGAACATACTCATTATCTCGCTCTAATAATTGAGCTCTGTTTACAACATCTGAATATAAAGAAAATTTATGAGAGATAAGATATTATCGAATCTCGGGTTTTAGACCTCTCAGAAATATCCTCGTCATACGTTCCTCGTTTTCCACCAAGTGAGGTGCAAAGTTGGATAACTCCGCGAACTTCGCCTCGTACTGAGACACAGTCATGTTGTTTTGTTCTAGTCTGATAAACTCTACCTCCTTCATATGATGAATACTTTAAGGAAAGTACTTATCATTGAACAGCTTCTGAAACGTTTCCCAAGACATGCTGAGTGCGGTAGGCTGGGTTCGCTTCACAGATTCCCTCCAGTAATCTGCCTCACCACGGAACATAAAGGTGGCGAATGGAACCTTCTGTTCTTCCATGCATCCTAAGACATTGAATATCTTGGTAATTTGCTTAACCCACGTTTCCGCCTTAATCGGATCTGGCTTTCCCCAGAATTCTGGTGGTCCCAACTCTTTAAACTGCTTGGTTGTGATAAACCGCGCGTTGCTATCATTTCCACCCGTATTTTGTATACGAGTCTCCCTCGTCTGATTTTGCATGAACTGCAAAAAATTTCTAAACATCCCATCATTCATCATTTGTTTGGTAGTGTTGTTTACAGGAGAAATATTACCTTCCTGTTGCACATTCCCTTGGGTGGTGATCAAAGGTGTCTCCATGGTCTCATTTACTCCATTGTTAACGTTCTCAGCTGCCATTCTTAAATACTGCCATAAAACAAGGGTTAATTAAACAAATTGACATATCACATAATATCCATATATTATGACCGACCAACAAATAAGCTTAGGTAGGACATACTAGCGAAGGATTTACTCGTCTCTCTCATCCTAGTTCTATTCCCCGATCTCCGCCAGAGACCATATCCCTAAGCTCTGATACCAACTGTGACGCCCCCAAAATAGCTATACATCACCCATTCTGAGTCGTTAAATACATGGTACAGAAACAAATACAACTTCATTAAAATAATTGTCGTGCAAACTACGACAACACAAATACTGTGAGTTTAAATACAAATATTGTCTTCTAGATAATATCCACACTCAAATAAGTCCTCATTATAATTATTGAAACACTATTTTATAAAATAGTGAGAACTGCTAACACAACTAACTGAAAACATCACTCCACACCCCGACTAGTTCCCGCTATATTCTCGCCTCCTGAGAAAAATGGAACAAAAAGGAAAAGGGTGAGCTCAACTAGCCTAGTAAAGAATATTATGACTAAGATAATATACAACAACTTATCATTAGTCTTCAACAGGGAAAAATCTGATAAAATATAATAGACAACAAGTTTTAGATCAACAACTGCAGCGGAAACAGCAATCCATTAAAAGAGTTAAGTAGAAAACAAATTCTACTATCTTCTAAGATTTAAAAGTTCATCAACTATATTTTATCCCTGTAATATCAATCAATATATATCTTGAATCAAATATTCATCTTTGCACTACAGGCCAAAGATATTCATTTGTATCACCAGTTGGTCATGTTCATCTAAACACTTGTTCATCTTTGCACTACGAGCCAAAGATATTCATCAGTTAATCATTCATCTTTGCACTACAGACCAAAGATATTCAGTAATATCATCGTTTAGGACTGAGGATGATGAAAAATATCTTAAAGAAAACGAATCCAGTGAGACAAAAGAACAAATATTAAGGATTCGTACTAAAATTTATCCAAGTTTAATAATACTCCATAATAACCAATTGTAAAGCAGAATTCAAAAATAAAGATCAAAACATGGATACAATCAAAGATAGTAACCATAATAGACATCTTGGACAAAAAAGAAAATTTTTATTTTTTCGATGAATAGTGTCGTATTCGTGAATAGTGCCGTATACGTGAATAGTAACCCCGACACAAAAAGTTCTAAATTTGATAAAAAGTTCAGACCAATATTTTAGCATAATGATATTGAAGAAAATAATATTATTTAAGAAGAAAATAACATCCCTTACCTCAAAATAGCGGTACTTCTGATCGGAATATCGGATATAAAGTCGAAGGAAGCTTATACCAAACAGCAACTCTCAAAGTATCAAAATACTAACAAAAATATGCTCGATAATATAGAGAGAAAGAAAACTTGTTTCTGGTGTCATTTTCAATATTAACTTAAGCGTCTATTTATAGGAAAATGTTAGAACGCCAAAGGAGACTAAAATAATAAAATATAATATTTCTTTTCTTCATCTACGCACCAACCAAGACCAATTCAAAGCATGCCATCTTGAAAGAAAAAAAATAGCAGCCCATATGTTTTAAAAACAAAAGTGGGTCCCACCCAATTTTAATAAAAATATTTTATTTTCTAAAACTTTAATAATTCATAATAAATAGCTCTTTTATTAAAAAAATTCGAATCTCATGTCCTTTCCATAGAAAATTTAATTCTCTATAACTTGTAGAAGAAAGTTTTTCCAAATTCCAAACCGAAAATATCTGAAATCCACAAATGGATGATTTTCAATAACTCATAAAATTCATAACAAATCATACGTTAATTTTTAACGGTTCAAAATTTGTGGACATATACTCAACTTATATATGTATAATATATCCAAAAATCACAACGATCCAACGGTCGGATTAAACTTATAAGTCACGCAATAGAGCTTTAAGAACACTGATTTGATTTTTAATACCTCCATTCCGACAAAATACTGATAAAACCCCTCAACACTAATTCCTTCATTTATAACCACATAAATAAATCCATCATTTATATCCATATCAAATAAATATTTTCTTATCATATAAATTAATAATTAATTATTCACAAATAATATTACAGAATCACAATTATGACAACCAGACCGTTCCCAGGAAAGAGGGAGCTTTCCAATAAGGATTTCTCCTTACTGGCGCACAATTAGATGACCAAATCTCTCCTTAGACAGAACTTTCTAGATATTGCCAATAATGTTATCTAATAATATTATTCAAATAATATGAATTATTGATCTGATAATGAAAAATACTGTGCAGTGACAATTATTGAAACAACAATAATATAAAATATCAACATAGCAATTATTGAATCAATAAAATAAAATATTGAACAGTAATTACTGTAACAATTATTGAGTAGTGCCTTCTTACATAAAAATCAATAATTAGTGCAATACCGTGCGCTACTGTGTTTTAACCACCGGGTATTCCAACAGTATTAACGGTAACAACTACGCCATTATTTTTAAACAACTTATACTTGTCGTTTTCTTCATCCAATTGCCTTCCGTTATGGGGCCCACACAAGGCTGTGCCGTCGTACGAATATTCCCCGACGACAAAAATATTCTACGACCAAACGAATATTCACCTACAAAAATGAATATTTTATAACCACTTACTTATTTGAAATATTTGCGTATTTTACCCATAATTAACCACATTAATCAAATCAACCCTTACTATTTCAAAATAATAGATAGAGAAAATTTCATTTCATTTAATAATAAGTTGGGGTCTTACAGCGTATGCGGGAAAGGGAGAAAGATATGTTACAATTGCGGACATAAGGGACATATCTCTCCTTATTGTCCCAATCCAAAGCAAGGCGCATGTTTTATTTTTGGATTGGAAGGTCCTCGAGTGAAAGGTTGTCCAGGATCAGGAAAAAGCGTTGTGAATAAGTAGTATAAGTACTATTTGAATATGTGTGTTCTATGACAAGTATGTCTGTATAATATTATATTTCCAACTTTTGTATAAGTTGTAGCAGTGATTCCCGACTTTTGTGGTCACAAAGGGATATCGGATGTTTAAAGCAGTATGTGCAATGTTATGTACTATGAAATAGTTAAAAGAATATGAATTTATGTTTAGTTAATGAAACAAGTTTAAAATATTAAACTTATACGATAAGGCTTAGAATGTAAGTTAATAAAATATAGATTATGTTTTATTTAACCAGATAATGCCGTCAAGACGTCAAACTTGAAACCAAAGGGCAGAAGAATTTGTCAACAATGCTGGAGGACAACAACCAGACCTGATGCAGAATTTCACAAACATGGTAGCTCAAGCCATGCAGAATGGAATGCCGGTCACGGGAAATCAACCAGACAATCGATTTGCGAACTTCAAAGATTTTAAGGATGTAGGATCGCCAGAATTTAGAGGTACCACTGACCTGATAGAAGCCCAAACTTGGGTTAAGAAAATAGAAAAAGCATTTATAGTCGCTAGGGTAGATGAGGGGCAAAAGACAGTTTTTGCCACCTATATGATGAAAGGTGAGGCGAATTTCTGGTGGAAGGCAAATCAAACTAGGGCAGGAGAAGGAGTAATAGCATGGACTAGGTTTAAGACGTTATTCTTTGAGAACTATTTCTCGTCCAGTGTACAAGCTAGGATGGAGGTGAAGTTTTTGAAATTAAAGCAGGAGAACTTGACAGTTGCGGAATACGCCACAAAGTTCAATGAATTAGCTAGGTTCGCTCCGCACCAAGTACATACGGAGGCAAGGAATGCAAGGAGGTTTGAGTTGGGATTAAAACCCTGGCTCTACAATAAGGTGGTCGTGTTACAAATAAATACTTTTACAGCACTTTTAGAGAAGGCTATCATAGCCAAGGAGGGAAGTAAGGCCATGAGCCTCTACAATAAGGAGAAAAAAAGCAAGGGTAAGGTTGAGGGAACTGGGAAGGTAGAAGCAGGTAATGGCAGTGGAAATGAAAAAAGAAAGTGGAACAATTTTTGAAATGTCCAAGTCAAACATGAAGGTGTGAGGAAGCAGGTTGTGCAGTGTAAGAATTGTGGGAAGAATCATTCAAGTGAGTGTCTTAGTGGTAAGTTTGTGTGCTATAAGTGTGGGCAGGAGGGACATATCTCTCCTAACTGCCCCAATCCTAGGATGAGCAATGGGTGTTTTCTGTGTGGATCAACGGAGCATAAGGTGAAGGACTGTCTAAAAAGGAGAATGGATATAGGAAGCGTGAATGCGGGAAAAGGAAGTGGAACACTGGCGATAACGGGACCAACTTCAACAAAATCAACCGCAAGAGTCTTCAACATGACGGTTCAGGATACCGTAGCAGTCGGGGATGGAACTCCAGGTATTATTCAAATAAATTTTACTTTCTTATATATGACTTTATTGTTATAAAGAAATTTTGAAGGAGAAATTTGAGTTCTGTTAGAAATCAAAACTTCCGTATAATCAGATAGGCAAGCTTTATGTTGAATAGTTAAAGATCAATTCGATCAAATCTGATCAGGATCTACTTGAAGTGATTGTGTATGCTATTTTCCCTAGTATCTATAAGTTTTAAAGCGGTGATTCCGGGGATGGAATCCTTATAAGGGAGGGTGAATGTAATAACCCAATATATTCAATATAATTAAATAATAAATTTTGCATATAAATTTTTTTATATATATAAAGGTAGAAATATGTGCAAAGCAAAGTATATGTATATATGTGATAAATAAAACTTATTTATTACATGAATAATTGTAAATAATTTTTTTTTAAGAATTATTGATCATTATAGATTATACTCTTATAATAAATTAATTTTGTAATAAAAATATTTATTAATTATTTCCATGAAAATATGATTATTGTTTGATATGATTATTAGGAATTATTAAGTGAATGATTAATTTATATTAATTGTTATGGAGGTTAATAATTACATTAATCAATTAGGAGTGGATTAATTAATATTATTGTTAATTAATCAATAAATAATTTATCTAGTTGACATAAAGCAAATAAGTAAGTTATTAATATAATAAGATTACTTTGACTATTATATGCAAGTGTGCAATAATTAAATATCTGTGTATTCTAGAAACTGGGAAGGAGATTAAATGTTTAAATAAACATTAATATGAAATAGGGTTATAATATGGTTATGTGAGTAGTAGAGATAATTATGGAACTACCCGAACAAGAATACCTGACTGTGTGGTTTTAATGCATGTATTTAAGGTACATGGACTATATGATGTGAGTATATAAATGACCCCTAATTACCTAATATGGTAATAATTGTACATTAATATTACATTATGGGAATTATAAGAACCAAACCAAGCCTTAGCGGATTAAGTTGCTGAGTTTTTCCTTTGTCCCAAAATGAGTGACCTTCCTAGTACAATGAACAGTAAACTAACTCTATATTACGTAACTTTCAAGCTGCTAAATCATAGGAGATCATTTGTTAGAAAATGGCTGGTAAAGGAGTGGTTGATCAACTCCTTATTAACCGTTGTTCCCTTCCATTACACCATGGACTCCAAGATTGTGTAATGCCAATATCTAGTCCAAGTTCCTTTTATAAATATAAGCTCCATTTTCAATTTTTGGTTGCTTAAAAATTTGTCTGATAAGTGTGGGAAGAGATTGAGTAATGTTGAGCATTAAGGAAGTATAATTAGTGCTTTGAGGAATCAAATTAAGCTTCAAAGAGGTATAAATTTTGTTTGTGTTCTTGAGTTTAAGTTTTGTCAAAATTTTTGCAATTACTTGAATTCTCTGTAGTTGGTGGAAGATAACATGACATTGTGTTAATTAAGTGTGTATGCATGTCTAGAAGTAGTTTGTGTTGCAACAGAAGATGTTGGCAATTCTTGTGATTCAGGCTTTGTAGAAGCATAGCCATATTTTTTTGCCTCTGGACGAAGTGGCGCGGCCGCGCCACTTCCCTAGTCCTTCACCGCGCGGCCGCGCAGGTTTCCTATCATAGTTACTGCTGTTGATTCCTTAAGATGTCATGAGCATGCTACTTAAGTTTGAATATGGATATAAATGAACTCAACACATGAATAAATGTTGTTATGAACATGGTAAGTTATTTTACCTTGACTTAGTATGTATTCAAAGAAAACTTAGCAAATTGGGAACTAGAATTTGTGAACACGAAATAATGCCTAACCTGACCTAAAGCTCCAATATGTTAAGTTCTGATATGTGACCAATATACCAGTTTATATTATTGAATATAGTATAAGATATTAAAGTATGACTTCAAGGAAGATGCAAGTAAAAAAGACTATACAAGCTATGTGTGCATGAACTATGCATATACTAAGTTTAAACTTCAAAACATACTCATGGGATCTATTGTGTGATTATGAAAGCTTGTTATGGAATATGTGAACTTATCTTGCATGCTTAAGTAAGTCTTACTAAGGGAGACTTTAAGTTTCAATACAAACTTGATAAACTATATGGGAACTTGTAAGCATGCTTATATATTCTAATATGCATATGAGAGCGTATGATGTTTAGTAAATGAAGTGAATTTTCATACTTGGTAACTTTACTTGAGATTTTTACAAGAAATCTTGGAAACTAGTTTTGTCAATAACTATATTACGAGTATTCTAGCACTGGACATACATGACTTAACTAATGTAAGCATGTGTAGTAGAAACCTATGGACCACATAGCATGTGTTTAACGACTAAACATAAGAAAATTATGAAATTAAACACTCAAAGTCTTGATTAAATAAGAATAGATGGCGACACATGTTAATGTTAGGATATAAGGTCAAACTTAGTTATACACATACTAACATGTGTGTTTTGCATGATTATTCGTATTTTTGCAAGGCATGTGTTCACTGGTTTTCTACAGGAGCAGTCATATCCTGGTTTGAACTGGGAGCTGCGCGGCCGCGCGTCTCCTTAGTACAAATCAGGCGCGGCCGCGCCAGTCTGCTGTAGGAACAATTTTCTGTAAATGGTTTGAAGGTGGTTGCATGCTTGTATTGTTACTCTATTAGGTATAATATGACCAGTGCAAAACTAATATGTTAAGAAGCATGCTAAATGATTGAATTGAATGATTAATGCAGTGATTAAGAACTTCAAAGTGTTAAGTCCAAAAGATATATGTGAATTATAAGGCAATGATTAAGAAATTGTATTGTTAACTTTGTAGTATCTTATAAACTAATGTGGTAATATAAGTATAAGGTATATGTATGGAGTATACAACTAACTTAGATGTTTATGTGTGCATTTACACTTATATATCATGTATGAGCATATGTAACTAATGAATATCCTATACGCGTATTATATTATGTTAGGATTCGAAAGAGTATTGGTAAGCGATATTTGGGTGTACTACGCTTAAGGCAAGTTCTCTAACCTTACTCAAATCTATATTGAGCAAGTATCTGAACCCTACTTTTATCGTGTAAGTATCCTAAATCCTTGCTTTACTTTATTCAACGAATATCGTAAGCTTATCTCTTTGAGTGCAAGTATCTTTACTCTTTACATCTATTTATGCAATAAACCTGCATAAATAAGTTATTGAATTATATTCCGGTTATATGGGTTTTTAAGCTTTATTGTTATTAATCATAGTATTCATGCAAGTTTCCTAACTGTACTCAAATTATATTATGCAAGTATCCTACCTTTGCATTTCCTTTATGCAATGGACATGAGTAAGAAAGTTCCATAATTATATTATTATTGTATCAGATTATTAACCCAATTGTCGTATATATTATAGCCGATCATTGTTTATCAACATGATATTATATTATATAATTCAGATATATATTCTGTTCGTTAATTTCGAAATATGGTTATATAAGTGTCCTCACTTGGATAATTATTGTATTTAAACACATGTTGGTATATATATATATATATATATATATATATATATATATATATATATATATATATATACCTATTGATTACCCGTATGTATACATTAAGTAAAAGTCGTCTAAGTTATTTGACCAGCTAGACACAGATTTCGAAATATCGTTGAATATGATAAAACCTTTTTGTATCCAATCAAATTGTTTTGGTTCGGATTCCAGACTAAGTATGAACATCCCGAACAAGAGAAAACTTTTATGCGCCCAAGGCGGACAGAGTGAATGATATTATAATTCTTGCATGTAGTATTGATCAATACAGGGCATAACGGGCTGATCACCCCCCGTGCCCGTAAGTTATGACGGTTTGCGGATGAAGTTCTGCTAAACCTATTTGAAAATTAAAAATAATATCCATAGTATGTCACCTTAACCCTATTTATAGTCAGTATGTAGTTTCAAAAATTTGATAAAGAATTGTTATGTTATTATTATCGGTTCAGATTACTTCACAACTATTGATTCGTTGTAGAAGGGTAGTACAAATAAAATATTTAATCCTTTCAACTAATATCTATAATTGTTGTTACTTGTTGGGCTCTCAAATGCTCATCCTTGCTTAATTTAAATATTTTCAGTTAAGTATGATCAACCAGAGGGCTCTGCCAGGAACAAAGGGAAAGGAAAGCTGTCAGAATAAGTTGTGTTATCATATGTAATAGCTAGACTTAAATAAGATGATAATATTTATTAAGTATCATGTAATGAATGTTTTAAGGTCGCGTACTTGGGATTTAGACAACTCTGATACGTAAATTAAGTTTGATATTTATGACAATATTTTTATTATTCTGCTCAAAGAAATGGTATCGTGAAACACCGAATTCGGGTTTCAAGTATCTGAATTTGGGGGAGTCACAGTACTATTCACTCGGGTACTATTCACCCGAGGTACTATTCATGACAAAATTAATTTATTTTATCTCTAAATTATTTTTGATACAATATTATTCTTGAATTTTACTCCACAAAGCAATATCATGTTGACAATTTGGACATTATTTAATTCGGGATAAATTGAATTATAAATCTTTAAAATATATCCTTGCTCTCATTTAATTGAATTTTTATATTATTGTCATCATCCTCATGTTTATATTGTGATGAAAGTCATATTTGGCCCGTAGTGCATAGATGGACTGTTGATTGGTATGATTATGACCAGGAATTATGTATCGGTATAATCATGACCTGTAATGTTACAAATGATGTGGTAAAAGTCCTCATTGGCCCGTAGTGCATTGATGGACAGTTGTTTGGTATGATCATGAACATGGGTTCTCTTTGGCCAAGGGTGCAAAGATGAATCGTTGTTTGGCATGATCATGACCACTGGTGATAATAACAAATATCTTTGGCCCGTAGTACATAGATAATTTAGTGATTTGAATTATTTATTGAACTGTGTTACAGCGATAAAATATTGATGATGAACTTTTAAATCATAGAAGATGGTAGATATCATGCTCTACTTGACTCTTCTAATGGATTGTTTGTTCCGCTGCAGTTAAACTTGTTGTTTATTGTATTCTATCAGTTTAACACTGTTGAAGGCTAACGATAATTTATTCTGCATTATCTTAGTCATAATATTTCTTACTGGGCTAGTTGAGCTCACCCTTTGCTTTCATTATTCTCTTCAGGAAATGAGAATATAGTCGGGACTAGTTGGGGAATGGAGTAACGGTCCGAGATGGTAGCTGTAGTAGTCCTCACTATTGTATAGAATAGTGTGATAATAATTCGAATGAGGACTCTATTTGAGTTTGGACATTGTCTATGAGACAATATTCGTGTTAAAACTCTCAGCTACGTTTTTATCGTATTATATAAATGAAGATGTATTTAAATTTTGTACCATGTATTTGGCGACTCAGAATGGATTGTGTATACCTATTTTGTAACATTCCTGAATTTTTAATTGTAATATTAAATATTTATTGAATTATATAAATAGTAATGGATGTGTTTATCGTTGAATAAATATTTGTTTAATTGATTTGATTTTATTTAGTTAATTATTTGTTAAATAAATAATTAATGAGTTAAGGAAATTACTATTATATTGATATTTCAATTTGATGGTTAATTATTTGTATGGAGTTATGTGAGTAAATGATTTATTTAATTAATTGTTTCTTGAATTAATTAAATTAAGTATGAAAGCTTAATTAAATATAGTGTGACAAATAACTATATTATAAGGAGTATTAAAATAAATTAAAGTAGTTTTAATCTAGTTTTACCCAAACAATGCTTAAAGATATAAACTCTTTAATTTTAAATGGTTTGCCAAACAAGGCCCTATGGCTTTTGGAATTCTTTTAATTTTGAATTATATAAATAAAATAAATAAATTAAAATAATAAATATAATATATTTATAATATATACGTTATATGTATTAACTGATATACTTAATAGGTGAATTAAGGCCATATCAGTTTTATATTTTGTTTTACGCTTAAGATTTTCAGTTGAGTGTTGAGTTTTGGCCAGTTGCTAAGAACATTCAGACAGAATTGAGAGAGAGTTGAGAGGAAACCTGAGGATTTCATAGTGATTGTAAGTGGTAATAGCAAGGATTTCAAACAAGTTGAAGGTATTTTATCTAAACCTTAATATTATATATATATATATATATATATATATATATATATGTGTGTGTGTGTGTGTGTGTGTGTGTGTGTGTTCTTCGGCAAACTGTATATTTTCTATGAATTGCAAATTTGTTAAATTGTTGTAGGAAATTGAGTTATTGAAATTGTATGTGTTTATTATGATTAGAGATTATGTTTAAACAAGAATTGCATGCTAATTTCGATTTACAGTAGAAAATAATGACAGCGTTTATGTTTTCTCATATGGCTTGTGTAAGTACCAATTTTGATGGTCAATTCATATGTTAAACTATAAATTGAGTCTTGTATATGTTAGTTCATTAAGAAACAAGCATAACGTAATTTGAACGAAGCAATTTGGCCAAGTATAGAGATTATAGTGATGATTTTTGCAAGAGATGTCAAAAATGGAGTTTTCATGTGAAGTTATGGAATTTGAGAAATTAAACTAGTTTTAGTTGAGGTTAAATTGTTCTAATTGGTTGTAAATGTAAGCAAACATGTTTATGATTAGTTTATAGCAATTGTTTGTGTTAATTTCACTGTTTGGTGGGTGAAATTCATGTTAGTTGAGCTAAAAACAGCTACTGTTCATGCCGTGTCTGCCTCTATCTGTGCACCAGCGCAGCTGCGCCATACACTGATCTGAGACAGTTTGTTCTACTACTACTGCAGACTTGGGGTAGCAACATAACATGGGTTAAGGTTGTGTTAGCATGTCAAATGAGTAATGACAAGGTTAAAACAACATAGTGAAAAGTGGTTAGTAATTCGAACGTTATAAAAAGTTAGTAAACTATGAAAGTGAAGTGTTGTGATTTATTAAGCATGATGAATAATAAACAGGTGTTGTGAGGGTTAACACTTATGAACTTCTGATATTTGTATGGTAGCATAAGACTTGTGCTAAAATAACAAATCTAACTAGAAATGCATATGTTATGGTATGTTAGTATATCTAATAGATGGTGGTTCTAAACCTATATGTAGGTGAACGTGAGTTTAATATTGTAGCTTACACTCGAGGCAAGTTTCTAAACTTATCTTTTTACATCGAGCAAGTTTCTTACTTTAACCTTTCATTAAGCGAACTTTTGTATTTCCAATCATTATTTGAGCAAGCTAGCTATGACTTTAACTTTATTCGAACAAGTCTGAATTCCAATATTTATTGATGCATTCTAACTTGTTTATTGTTAGACAAGTTTCTTTATTGTCATTCGGACATTATGAATGCAGTTTTTCTTGAATTCTAATTCTTATTGTTGAATTACCTTATCTCATTTACTTGACACAAGTTATTCTCATAATGAGCAGGATTTATGTTCATCTTGTTATTATTTAAAGCATATTCCATAATTTATAGTCCTAGTTTAATATTATTCACACAAGATTTGTTGTCATTCAATACTTATGCTTTGTAGTTGTTTCTAAGCATGGGTTTAACATATAGTTAGTTCGCTTACGCTTATTCATTGTTCCGTATTATTTTATTATTTAACAACTGTTGTGTTATTTCACACTATTGATTCAACTAGTTCCCTAGTTGATGATTGTTAAACTCCATTGGTGCAGACTTGTACTCTAAATACTGAGATGAACAACCCTATTAATATTATTAGGGGATAATTTACGCTTAGCGTTGAAATGTTTGTGCACAATACATTGTACGAAGGGCTGATCCCCCTAAGTACGAGGAGTCCTTATAGTCTTATGACTGTTAAAGTTGGAGTTGAAAGATTACTCGTAACTGTGGACATAGTTCATAGTCTTATGTCCCTCAGATATTTATATTCCATATATTTGGATTCCAGTTTTTAGTTATTATTGTTAGAATACTATTCAGTATTGATGAGCCTATTCATTGGCAATTATTTCATTCATGTTGATTCATTGCTATATCTAGTGAGTAATTGTTTTGCTCACTATTGTATATTTATACACTCATTGCAGCTAAAGTTGAAAAGGTAGATGAACCTACATCTAGCAAAGGAAAGGGAAAAATGTACAAATGATGAAGACCTTATAATTTTAATTATTGTTATGATCATAGACTTTCAAATAATGATGTGATGTAATAAATGTTATTTCCGCACTTGATTTATGTTTAATGGTTAGACAACCTGAGAAGATTTTTATTTAATGATGTAACCCTATTTAAAGGGAGGATTTATGATTTAATTTTTATTATATTTGGGTAGATAGATGTGAATGTTTGAATAGTGAACACCAAATCTTGTGGGAATGAAGTACCTAGATTTGGGGGTGTCACATATTTTGGGGACGTCACAACTATCTTTAATTTATTGATCATAATGATTTACACATATTCATCCATTATCATTTTTTATAATTTATTAATTATTATTCACAATTTTTCAAGATTATTTTTAATATCCACTATTCATCAATTATTATTATCTTATTCGTCTTCTACATTATTTACTTAATGTATTAATATCACAGGTATTATCGTTCTTCAAATAATGAATCTTTCTAATTACTTAATACTCGTAACTATCATTTATGTAAGACCCCAACTTATTATAAATAAAATTGAATTTCCCTATTTATTATCTTGGAATAGTAAGGTGATAATTTGATATAATACTTTGGTTATGGGTGAAATGTGCAAATTTTGCAAAATAAGCAAGTGGTTATAAAATAATCATTGTTGTCGGGGAATATTCATTTGGTCGTGGAATATTCTTCTTGTCGGGAATATCCGTACGACGGCGCAGTCAATTGTGGGGCCCATAACAGAATAACTGTCAGATGAAGAAAACGACAAGTTTGAGTTTTTATAAATAACGGCGTAGTTGTTACCGTTAACACTGTTGGAATACCCGGTGGTTAAAATACAGTAATACGCGTAGTTGCACAGTAGCACACGGTATTACACAGTATAGTTGAATTATTGATTCGTACGTAAGAATGCACTACTCAATAATTGTTACAGTAGTTACTATTCAATATTTTATTTTATTGATTCAATAATTGCTGCGTTGATATTTTATATTATTGTTGTTTCAATAATTGTTGCTACACAGTATTTTTCATTATCAAATCAATAATTCATATTATTTGAATAATATTATTAGATAGCATTATTAGCAATGTCTAGAAAGTTCTGTCTAAGGAGAGGTTTGGTCATCTAATTGCGCGCCAGTAAGGAGAAATCCTTATTGGAAAGCCCCCTCTTTCCTGGGAACGGCCTAGTTGTCATAATTGCGATTCTGTAATATTATTTGTGAATAATTAATTATTGATTTATATGATAAGAAAATATTTATTTTATGTGGATAAAAATGAAAGAATTAATGCTAAGGTGTTTTATCAGTATTTTGTCGGTGCAGAGGTATTAAAAATCATCCGTTTGTGGATTTCAAATATTTTATGTTTGGAATTTGGAAAAACTTAAACTTTCAAAGCTGCAGAGAATTAAATTTCCTATGGAAACACGCGAGTTTCGAATTTTTCTGGTAAGCGGGCTATTTTCTTTGAATTGTTGAAGTTTCAAAAAATAAAATGATTTTTATTAAATTTATGGGTGGGTCCCACTTTTGGTTTTTCAAACACATGGGCTGCTAGAAATTTTTCCAAGGTGGTGGCTGGTCATGGTCTATATAGCATGCGTAGGAAATTTTGATTAATAATAATATTATTTTATTATTTAGTCTCCTATGGCGTTCTAGCATTTTCCTATAAATAGAGGGCTAAGTTAGAATTGAAAATCACACCAGAAATAAGTTTTCTCTCTTTCTCCCTCTATATTATCGAGCGTATTCTTGTGAGTATACTTTGAGTGTTGCTATACGGTGCAAGTTTCTGTCAACACTATACCCGAAATTCTGTCAGAAGTTCGGTATTTTGAGGTAAGGGATATTATTTTCTTCTTAAATGATATTATTTTCTTCAATATCATTATGCTGAAATATTGATACGAGTTTTTTTATCAAATTTGGAACTTTTTGTGTCGGGGTTACTCTTCACGTATACGGCACTATTCATGAATACGGCACTATTCACGAATACGGCACTATTCACCGAAAAATAAAATTTTCTCTTTTTGTCCAAAATGTCTATTATGGTTACTATCTTTGATGGCATCCATATTTTGATCTTTATTTTTGAATTCTGCTTCACAATTGATTATTATGAAGTATTATTTATCTTGGATAAACTGTTATACGAATCCCTACTATTTGTCCTTCTATCTCACTGGATTCTTTTTCTTTAAGATATTTTTCATCATCATCAGTCCTAAATGATGATATTATTGAATATCTTTGGCCTGTAGTGCAAAGATGAATGATTAACTGATGAATATCTTTGGCCCGTAGTGCAAAGATGAACAGGTGTTGAGATGAACATGACCGACTGGTGATACAAATGAATATCTTTGGCCTGTATTGCAAAGATGAATATTTGATTAAAGATGGTTATTGATTGTTGTTATAGGGATAAAATATTGATGATGGACTTTTAAATCTTAGAAGATAGTAGAACTCATTCTCTACTTGACTCTTCTAATAGTTTTCTGTTTCCGCTGCAGTTGTTGATCTAAAATTTGTTGTCTATTATATTTTATCAGATTTTTTCCTGTTGAAGACTAATGATAATTTGTTGTATATTATCTTAGTCATAATATTCTTTACTGGGCTAGTTGAGCTCACCCTTTTCCTTTTTGTTTCATTTTTCTTCTCAGGAGGTGAGAACACAGCAGGATCGAGTCGGGGTATGGAGTAATGGTTCTAGAAAGATGTTTTAGCAGTCCTCACTATTTCTGTAAAATAGTGTTTGAATAATTGTAATAAGGACTTATTTGAGTATGGATATTGTCTAGAAGACAATATTTGTATTTAAACTCACAGTATGTAGTCGTATTTCACACGATATTTGTATTATTGAAGTTGTAGTTTGCTTTATGTACCATGTGTTTGGCGACTCAGAATGGGTGTTGTATACCTATTTTGGGGGCGTCAGAGTTGGTATCAGAGCTTAGGGATATGGTCTCTGGCGGAGATCGGGGAATAGAACTAGGAGGGGAGATATGAGTAAATCCTTTGCTAGTGTGTCCTATCTAAGCTTATTTGTTGGTCAGTCATAATATAGGGATATTATGTGATATGTTAATTTGTTTAATTAACCCTTATTTTATGGCAGTATTTAAGAATGGCTGCTGAGAACGTTAACAATGGAGTGTATGAGACTGTGGAACAACCTTTAGTTACAAACCAGGAGAACGTGCAACAGGAAGGCAATATTCCTCCTGTAAACAACACTACCGAGCAAACGATGAATGATGGAATGTTTAGGAACTTTTTGCAGTTCATGCAAAATCAGACGAGGGAGACTCGTGTACAAAATACGGGTGGAAGTGATAGCAACGCACGGTCTATCACAGCCAAGCAGTTCAAAGAGTTGGGACCACCAGAATTTAAGGGAAAGTCGGATCCGATCATAGCGGAAACGTGGTTCAAGCAAATTACCAAGATATTCAATGTCTTGGGATGCACAGAGGAACAGAAGGTTCCATTCGCCACCTTTATGTTCCGCGGTGAGGTAGACTACTGGTGGGAGTCTGTGAAGCGTACCCAGCCTGACGCACTCAACATGTCCTGGGAAATATTTCAGAAACTGTTCAATGACAAGTAATTTCCTGAAAGTATTCGTCATATGAAGGAGGTGGGGTTTATCAGACTGGAACAAAACAACATGACGGTGTCCCAGTACGAGGTGAAGTTTACAGAGTTATCCAGGTTTGCTCCTCATTCGGTCGAAAATGAGGAACGAATAACAAGGATGTTTCTGAGAGGTCTAAAACCCGATATTCGGCAATATCTTATCTCTCATAAATTTTCTTTATATTCAGATGTTGTAAACAGGGCTCAATTATTAGAGCGAGATAATGAGTATGTGCAACCGAGGGACCACAACTAGGGTCATACCGGTGACAACAGTCATCAGAGCGATGATAACCAATGAGAAGGGAAAAATACGAACAAAGGCGGTAACCACTTGGGTGGTCATCATGTCCATGATAATTGGAGAGGTGAGTCAAGTGGAAATTTCAGAAAGAGGAGATTCAACAATGATGGGAAGACATCAGCAGCAGCACCAGCACCAACAAAAAATTATAGGGGAGGAGAACGACCGCCAGTTAGATGTTACAAATGCGGGAAAGAGGGACATATCAGCCTAAACTGTCCACAATAATCCAAGGTATGTTACAACTGTGGAAAGGAAGACCACATAGCTCGGGATTATTCTGTAGCAAAACCAAGTTCAACGGGGATGGTGACTCCAAGGGCTGTCCCGGATAAGTCAAAATCAGCGGTTTCTGGAAGAGCGTTTGTCGTGACTGGCCAAAACGTGAGGAACCCGAACGAGGTGATCACGGGTAAGCTAATCTTGAACTCTTGCGAAGTTTATACCTTACTAGATACCGGTTCTACCCATTCTTTTATCTCTCCTGCTTGTGCTCAACGTTTAAACTTGACTCCAGAGAAATTGGACTTTGACTTATCTGTTGAAACTCCGTTGGGTGAAACCTTTATTACATCTACAGTTTATAAATCTTGCATGATCTAAGTTGGCACTATCACATTACCTGTTGATCTTATCTCTTTAAAGATACTTGCTTTTGATGTGATTTTAGGAATTGATTGGTTAACCACTCATCATGCTAAAATTGATTATTTTCGTAAGGTTGTTACTTTTCATATTTCTAACCAACCTGTCATACGAATTCAAGCTACTAAACCACTAAAATCAGTCACTGTCATATCAAGCCACAAAGCTATTCGTTTATTGAAAAACGGATGTCAAGCTTTCTTAGCCCATGTTATGGATTTGAACAAAGACAAGTCAGATTTGAATAATATTTCTATTGTTAGAGAATTTCCCGATGTATTTCCTGAAGAACTTCCCGGTCTACCCCCATAACGTGAAGTTGATTTCTTTAATGACCTTGAACTTGGCACAAATCCCTTTTCTAAAACCTCATATCGAATGGCTCCTATTGAACTTCAGGAGTTAAAAGTCCAATTATAGGAATTATTAGACATCGGTTTCATTCGTCCTAATACGTCTCCTTGGGGTGCTCCTATTTTATTCGTAAAGAAGAAAGACGGGAGTATGCGACTTTATATCGACTATCGAGAATTGAACTATGTCACCATCAAGAATAGGTATCCGCTACCTCGCATTGATGACCTGTCCGACCAGTTGCAAGGAGCACAATTCTTTTCAAAGATCGATCTTCGTTCTGGATATCATCAGCTGAAGATTAAAAACTGAGGATATTCCAAAGACTGTTTTCAGAACTCGGTACGAGCATTATGAATTCTTAGTCATGTCGTTTGGATTGACTAATGCTCCTGCTGCCTTCATGGATATGATGAACCGTGTGTTCAAAGAATATTTAGATCAGTTCGTTGTTGTCTTTATTGATGACATCCTCATCTATTCCAAAAGCCATGAAGATCATGAGCACTATTTAAAGCTGGTACTGCAAAGGCTTCGTGAAAACAAGCTATATGCCAAACTGAAGAAATGCGAATTCTGGCTTGAGGAAGTCGCATTCCTTGGGCACGTGGCCTCAAAACATGGAGTATCTGTCGACCCAGCGAAGATTGAAGCAATACAAAGTTGGGAGCAACCGAAGTCGGTGACCGAAGTACATAGCTTTCTGGGCTTAGCTGGATATTATTGGAGATTCGTGGAAGAATTTTCTAGAATCGCTACTTCGTTAACTCAGCTGACTCGGAAAGATATAAAATTCGTATGGAGCGAGGAATGCGAGAAGAGTTTCCAAGAGCTCAAAAGGAGACTCATTTCGGCACCTGTTCTGGCAATACCATCTGGTACGGATGGATTTGTTATCTACAGCGAGGCTTCAGGCAAAGGGTTAGGATGTGTTCTCATGCTACATAGAAAAGTCATAACCTATGCCTCACGAAAACTCAAAGAATATGAGAGGAATTGTCCTACTCATGATCTGGAGTTGGCAGCAGTCGTATTCGCGTTAAAAATTTAGAGACACTACTTGTATGGGGAGAAAGTGGATATTTATACGGACCATAAAAGCCTCAAATATTTCTTCACCCAAAAAGAACTCAACATGCGGCAACGACGTTGGCTTGAACTATTGAAAGATTATAATCACACTATTCAATATCATCCAGTAAAAACGAACGTAGCTGACGCATTGAGTAGAAGATCATATGCGAGTACGAGTGCGATATTGTCAATGCAAAGGCCCATTCTATATGACTTGCAAAGGATGGAGGTAGAATTAAAGGCTCCAAGTACCCACACGATGATATCAAATATACGAGTAGAACCGACTTTAATCGATAAAGTTAAAGCTGCTCAAGCTACGGACATGGAGCTGATGCATATGAAGAAGAAAGTGCAAGAAGGTGCTATTCCAGAAACGAGAATCGATGAAGAAGGAATACTTAGATTCAACTTCAGACTTTGTGTTCTTAACGATTCTGATTTGAAGCATAGAATCATGATGGAGGCACACAACACACCGTTTGCAATCCATCTTGGGAGTACCAAAATGTATCACGATCTTCGACATACATTTTGGTGGAGCAATATGAAAAAAGAGATCGCGGAGTTTATCTCGAGGTGTTTAACTTGTCAACGTGTAAAAGCGGAGCATCAAGTACCAAAGGGTCCATTGCAACCACTTGAGATTCCAAAATGGAAGTGGGAACACATTACTACGGATTTTGTTACGGGTCTTCCCAAGGTTTCTCAAGGCATAGATGCGATTTGGGTCATTGTTGATAGATTAACCAAGTCTGCCCATTTCTTGTCTATACGTGACACTTATTCCCTTGAACGTCTTGCTCGTTTGTACGTGAATGAGATTGTGAGATTGCATGGCATGCCAGTATCCATAGTTTCAGATCGTGACCCAAGATTCACTTCACGATTTTGGGTTAGCTTGCAGAAAGCTATGGGCACGGATTTACGATTTAGTTCAGCATACCATCCTCAAACGGACGGACAATCAGAGAGGACAATTCAAACTCTTGAAGATCTATTAAGACTCTGTGTCCTAGATTTCAAAGGGAGTTGGGATAAGTACGTACCATTGGTGGAATTCTCCTACAACAACAGTTATCAAGCAAGTATAGGCATGGCTCCATTTGAGGCGTTGTATGGAAGAAAATGTCGCTCTCCAGTATGCTGGGACGAGGTGGGAGAAGCAACGTTGTTTGGACCAGAATTAGTACGAATGACTACAGAAAAGATCCAAATGATTCGACAACGTATTCAAACCTCACAAGATCGACAAAAGAGTTATCCTGATCTTCATAGAAAGGACGTGGAGTTTAATATTGGAGATCATGTACTGTTACATGTTGCACCTTGGAAGGGAGTTACAAGATTTAGAAAGAGAGGAAAGCTCAATCCAAGATTTGTTGGTTCATTTGAGATTCTTGACCGAATAGGAAATGTGGCCTATAGACTCGCATTACCTCCAAGTATGTCTCGTGTTCATAATGTTTTTCACATATCCATGCTTCGTAAATATGTGAAAGACCCGAACCATATTATTGCGTTAGAACTAGACGAGATAGCCGAAGATTTAACGTACGAAGAGGTATCTGTTAAGATCTTGGATAGGAAAGAGCATGTCCTACGCACCAAGGTTATACCACAAGTTAAGGTTTTGTGGAGGAACCATGCTATTAAAGAAATGACCTGGGAGTTGGAATCAGAAATGAAAGCGAGGTACCCTCACCTGTTCGAAACACCAGGTACGTACGTCAATTTCGAGGACGAAATTTCATAAGGAGGGGAGGTTATAAGACCCCAACTTATTATAAATAAAATTGAATTTTCCTATTTATTATCTTGGAATTGTAAGGTGATAATTTGATATAATACTTTGGTTATGGGTGAAATGTGCAAATTTTACAAAATAAGCAAGTGGTTATAAAATAATCATTGTTGTCGGGGAATATTCGTTTGGTCGTGGAATATTCTTCTTGTCGGGAATATTCGTACGACGGCGCAGTCAATTGTGGGGCCCATAACAGAATAACTGTCGGATGAAGAAAATGACAAGTTTTAGTTTTTATAAATAACAGTGTAGTTATTACCGTTAACACTGTTGGAATACCCGGTGGTTAAAATACAGTAATAAGCGTAGTTGCACAGTAGCACACGGTATTGCACAGTATAGTTGAATTATTGATTCGTACGTAAAAATGCACTACTCAATAATTGTTACAGTAGTTACTGTTTAATATTTTATTTTATTGATTCAATAATTGTTGCGTTGATATTTTATATTATTGTTGTTTTAATAATTGTTGCTGCACAGTATTTTCCATTATCAGATCAATAATTCATATTATTTGAATAATATTATTAGATAACATTATTGGCAATGTCTAGAAAGTTCTATCTAAGGAGAGGTTTTGTCATCTAATTGCGCACCAGTAAGGAGAAATCCTTATTGGAAAGCCCCCTCTTTCCTAGGAACGGCCTGGTTGTCATAATTGTGATTCTGTAATATTATTTGTGAATAATTAATTATTGATTTATGTGATAAGAAAATATTTATTTTATGTGGATATAAATGATGGATATATTTATTTTTATGTGGATAAAAATAAAAGAATTAATGCTAAGGTGTTTTATCAGTATTTTGTCGGGGCAGAGATATTAAAAATCATCCGTTTGTGGATTTTGGATATTTTATGTTTGGAATTTGGAAAAACTTAAACTTTCAAAGTTGTAGAGAATTAAATTTCCTATGGAAACATGCGAGTTTTGAATTTTTCTGATAAGCGGGCTATTTTCTATGAATTGTTGAAGTTTCAGAAAATAAAATGATTTTTATTACATTTATGGGTGGGACCCACTTTTGGTTTTTCAAACACATGGGCTGCTGGAAATTTTTCCAAGGTGGTGGCTGGTCATGGTCTATATAGCATGCGTAGGAAATTTTGATTAATAATAATATTATTTTATTATTTAGTCTCCTATGGCGTTCTAGCATTTTTCTATAAATAGAGGGCTAAGTTAGAATTGAAAATTACACCAGAAACAAGTTTTTTCTCTTTCTCTCTCTATATTATTTAGCGTATTCTTGTGAGTATACTTTGAGTGTTGCTATACGGTGCAAGTTTCTGTCAGCACTATACCCGAAATTCAGTCAGAAGTTCGGTTATTTTGAGGTAAGGGATATTATTTTCTTCTTAAATGATATTATTTTCTTCAATATCATTATGCTGAAATATTGATATGAGTTTTTTTATCAAATTTGGAACTTTTTGTGTCGGAGTTACTATTCACGTATACGGCACTATTCACGTATACGGCACTATTCACGAATACGGCACTATTCACCGAAAAATAAAATTTTTCCTTTTTGTCCAAAATGTCTATTATGGTTACTATCTTTGATTGTAACCATATTTTGATCTTTATTTTTGAATTCTGCTTCACAATTGATTATTATGAAGTATTATTGATCTTGGATAAACTGTTATACGAATCCCTACTATTTGTCCTTCTATCTCACTGGATTCTTTTTCTTTAAGATATTTTTCATCATCCTCAGTCCTAAATGATGATATTACTGAATATCTTTGGCCTGTAGTGCAAAGATGAATGATTAACTGATTAATATCTTTGGCCCGTAGTGCAAAGATGAACAGGTGTTGAGATGAACATGACCGACTGGTGATACAAATGAATATCTTTGGCCTGTAGTGCAAAGATGAATATTTGATTAAAGACGGTTATTGATTGTTGTTATAGGGATAAAATATTGATGATGGACTTTTAAATCTTAGAAGATAGTAGAACTCATTCTCTACTTGACTCTTCTAATGGTTTGTTATTTTCGTTGCAGTTGTTGATCTAAAATTTGTTGTCTATTATATTTTATCAGATTTTTCCCTGTTGAAGACTAATGATAATTTGTTGTATATTATCTTAGTCATAATATTCTTTACTGTGCTAGTTGAGCTCACCCTTTTCCTTTTTGTTCCATTTTTCTTCTCAGGTGGTGAGAACGTAGCAGGATCGAGTCGGGGTATGGAGTAATAGTTCTAGAAAGATGTTTTAGTAGTCCTCACTATTTCTGTAAAATAGTGTTTGAATAATTGTAATGAGGACTTATTTGAGTATGGATATTGTCTAGAAGACAATATTTGTATTTAGACTCACAGTATGTATTGTCGTATTTCACACGACATTTGTATTATTGAAGTTGTAGTTTATTTTATGTACCATGTGTTTGGCGACTCAGAATGGGTGTTGTATACCTATTTTGGGGGCATCACAGTTGGTATCAGAGCTTAGGGATATGGTCTCTGGCGGAGATCGGGGAATAGAACTAGGAGGGGAGAGATGAGTAAATCCTTCGCTAGTGTGTCCTATCTAAGCTTATTTGTTGGTCAGTCATAATATTGGGATATTATGTGATATGTTAATTTATTTAATTAACCCTTGTTTTATGGCAGTATTTAAGAATGGCTACTGAGAACGTTAACAATGGAATGTATGAGACTGTGGAACAACCTTTAGTTACAAACTAGGAGAACATGCAACAAGAAGGCAATATTCCTCCTTTAAACAACACTACCGAGCAAACGATGAATGATGGAATGTTTAGGAGCTTTTTGCAGTTCATGCAAAATCAGACGAGGGAGACTCGTGTATAAAATACGGGTGGAAGTGATAGCAACGCGCGGTCTGTCACAGCCAAGCAGTTCAAAGAGTTGGGACCACCAGAATTTAAGGGAAAGCCGGATCCGATCATGGCGAAAACGTGGTTCAAGCAAATTACCAAGATATTCAATGTCTTGGGATGCACGGAGGAACAAAAGGTTCCATTCGCCACCTTTATGTTCCGCGGTGAGGCAGACTACTGGTGGGAGTCTGTGAAGCGTACCCAGCCTGACGCACTCAACATGTCCTGGGTAACATTTCAGAAACTGTTAAATAATAAGTACTTTCCTGAAAGTATTCGTCATATGAAGGAGGCGGAGTTTATCAGACTGGAACAAAACAACATAACGGTGTCCCAATACGAGGCGAAGTTTGCAGAGTTATCCAGGTTTGCACCTCATTTGGTCGAAAATGAGGAACGAATGACAAAGATGTTTCTGAGAGGTCTAAAACCCGAGATTCGGCAATATCTTATATCTCATAAATTTTCTTTATATTCAGATGTTGTAAACAAGGCTCAATTATTAGAGCGAGATAATTAGTATCTGCAACCGAGGGACCACAACCAGGGTCATACAGGTGACAGCAGTCATCAGAGCGATAATAACCAACGAGGAGACAAAAATACGAACAAAGGCGGTAACCACTTGGGTGGTCATCATGGCCATGATAATAGGAGAGGTGAGTCAAGTGGAAATTTCAGAAAGAGGAGATTCAACAATGACGAGAAGACATCCGTAGCAGCACCAGCACCAACAACAAATTCTAGGGGAGGAGAACGACCGCTAGTTAGATGTTACAAATGCGGGAAAGTGGGACATATCAGCCCAAACTGTCCACAACAATCCAAGGTATGTTACAACTGTGGAAAAGAAGGCCACATAGCTCGGGATTGTTCTGTAGCAAAACCAAGTTCAACGGGGATGGTGACTCCAAGGGCTGTCCCCGATAAGTTGAAATCAGCGGTTCCTAGAAGAGCGTTTGTCGTGACTGGCCAAAACGTGAGGAACCCGAACGAGGTGATCACTGGTAAGCTAATCTTGAACTCTTGCGAAGTTTATACCTTACTAGATACCGGTTTTATCCATTCTTTTATCTCTCCTGCTTGTGCTCAACGTTTAAACTTGACTCCGGAGAAATTGGACTTTGACTTATCTGTTGAAACTCCGTTGGGTGAAACCTTTGTTACATCTACAGTTTATAAATCTTGCATGATCCAAGTTGACACTATCACATTACCTGTTGATCTTATCTCTTTAAAGATACTTACTTTTGATGTGATTTTAGGAATTGATTGGTTAACCACTCATCATGCTAAAATTGATTATTTTCGTAAGGTTGTTAGTTTTCATATTCCTAACCAACCTGTCATACGAATTCAAACTACTAAACCACTAAAATCAGTCACTGTCATATCAAGTCACAAAGCTATTCGTTTATTGAAAAATGGATGTCAAGATTTCTTAGCCCATGTTATGGATTTGAACAAAGACAAGTCAGATTTGAATAATATTTCTATTGTTAGAGAATTTCCCGATGTATTTCCTGAAGAACTTTCCGGTCTACCCCATAACGTGAAGTTGATTTCTTTATTGACCTTGAACTTTAGGAGTTAAAAGTCCAATTACAGGAATTGTTAGACATCGGTTTCATTCGTCCTAGTACGTCTCCTTGGGGTGCTCCTGTTTTATTCGTAAAGAAGAAAGACGGGAGTATGTGACTTTGTATCGACTATCGAAAATTGAACCTTGTCACCATCAAGAATAGGTATCCGCTACCTCGCATTGATGACATGTTCGACCAGTTGCAAGGAGCACAATTCTTTTCAAAAATCGATCTTCGTTCTGGATATCATCAGCTGAAGATTAAAACTGAGGATATTCTAAAGACTGCTTTCAGAACTCGGTACGGGCATTATGAATTCTTAGTCATGTCTTTTGGATTGAGTAATGCTCATGCTGCCTTCATGGATATGATGAACCGTGTGTTCAAAGAATATTTAGATCAGTTCGTTGTTGTCTTTATTGATGACATCCTCATCTATTCCAAAAGCCGTGAAGATCATGAGCACCATTTAAAGCTGGTACTGCAAAGGCTTCATGAAAATAAGCTATATGTCAAACTGAAGAAATGTGATTTCTGGCTTGAGGAAGTAGCATTCCTTGGGCACGTGGTGTCAAAACATGGAGTATCTGTCGACCCGACGAAAATTGAAGCAATACAAAGTTGGGAGCAACCGAAGTCGGTGACCGAAGTACGTAGCTTTCTGGGCTTAGCTGGATATTATCGGAGATTTGTGGAAGGATTTTCTAGAATCGCTACTTCGTTAACTCAGCTGACTCGAAAAGATACAAAATTCGTATAGAGCGAGGAATGCGAGAAGAGTTTCCAAGAGCTCAAATGGAGACTCATTTCGGCACCTGTTCTGGCAATACAATCTGGTACGGATGGATTTGTTATCTACAGCGATGCTTCAAGCAAAGGGTTAGGATGTGTTCTCATGCAACATGGAAAAGTCATAGCCTATGCCTCACAACAACTCAAAGAATATGAGAGGAATTATCCTACTCATGATCTGGAGTTGACAGCAGTCGTATTCGCGTTAAAAATTTGGAGACACTACTTGTATGGGGAGAAAGTGGAGATTTATACGGACCATAAAAGCCTCAAATATTTCTTCACCCAAAAAGAACTCAACATGCGGCAACGACGTTGGCTTGAACTATTGAAATATTATGATCACACTATTCAATATCATCCAGGAAAAGCGAACGTAGTAGCTGACGCATTGAGTAGAAGATCATATGCGAGTACGAGAGCGATATTGTCAATACAAAGGCCCATTCTTTATGACTTGCAAAGGATGGAGGTAGAATTAAAGGCTCCAAGTACCCACATAATGATATCAAATATACGAGTAGAACCGACTTTAATCGATAAAGTTAAAGTTGCTCAAGCTACGGACATGGAGCTGATGCGTATGAAGAAGAAAGTGCAAGAAGGTGCTATTCCAGAAGCGAGAATCGATGAAGAAGAAATACTTAGATTCAACTCCAGACTTTGTGTTCCTAACTATTTTGACTTAAAACATAGAATCATGATAGAGGCACACAACACACCGTTTGCAATCCATCTTGGGAGTACCAAAATGTATCACGATCTTTGACATACATTTTGGTGGAGCAATATGAAAAGAGAGATCGCGGAGTTTATCTCGAGGTGTTTAACTTGTCAACGTGTAAAAGCGGAGTATCAAGTACCAAAGGGTCCATTGCAACCACTTGAGATTCCGAAATAGAAGTGGGAACACATTACTATGGATTTTGTTACGGGTCTTCCCAAGGTTTCTCAAGGCATAGATGCGATTTGGGTCATTGTTGATAGATTAACCAAGTCTGCCCATTTCTTGTCTATACGTGACACTTATTCCCTTGAACGTCTTGCTCGTTTGTACGTGAATGAGATTGTGAGATTGCATGGCATGCCAGTATCCATAGTTTCAGATCGTGACCCAAGATTCACTTCACGATTTTGGGTTAGCTTGCAGAAAGCTATGGGCACGGATTTACGATTTAGTTCACCATACCATCCTCAAACGGACGGACAATCAGAGAGGACAATTCAAACTCTTGAAGATCTATTAAGACTCTGTGTCCTAGATTTCAAAGGGAGTTGGGATAAGTACGTACCTTTGGTGGAATTCTCCTATAACAACAGTTATCAAGCAAGTATAGGCATGGCTCCATTTGAGGCGTTGTATGAAAGAAAATGTCGCTCTCCAGTATGCTGGGACGAGGTGGGAGAAGCAACGTTGTTTGGACCAGAATTAGTACGAATGACTACAGAAAAGATCCAAATGATTCGACAACGTATTCAAACCTCACAAGATCGACAAAAGAGTTATCCTGATCTTCATAGAAAGGACGTGGAGTTTAATATTGGAGATCATGTACTGTTACATGTTGCACCTTGGAAGGGAGTTACAAGATTTGGGAAAGAGAGGAAAGCTCAATCCAAGATTTGTTGGTCCATTTGAGATTCTTGACCGAATAGGAAATGTGGCCTATAGACTCGCATTACCTCCAAGTATGTCTCGTGTTCATAATGTTTTTCACATATCCATGCTTCGTAAATATGTGAAAGACCCGAACCATATTATTGCGTTAGAACTAGACGAGATAGCCGAAGATTTAACGTACGAAGAGGTATCTGTTAAGATCTTGGATAGGAAAGAGCATGTCCTACGCACCAAGGTTATACCACAAGTTAAGGTTTTGTGGAGGAACCATGCTATTAAAGAAATGACCTGGGAGTTGGAATCAGAAATGAAAGCGAGGTACCCTCACCTGTTCGAAACACCAGGTACGTACGTCAATTTCGAGGACGAAATTTCATAAGGAGGGGAGGTTGTAAGACCCCAACTTATTATAAATAAAATTGAATTTCCCTATTTATTATCTTGGAATAGTAAGGTGATAATTTGATATAATAGTTTGGTTATGGGTGAAATGTGTAAATTTTGCAAAATAAGCAAGTGGTTATAAAATAATCATTGTTGTCGGGGAATATTCGTTTGGTCGTGGAATATTCTTCTTGTCGGGAATATCCGTACGACGGCGCAGTCAATTGTGGGACCCATAACAGAATAAATGTCGGATGAAGAAAACGACAAGTTTTAGTTTTTATAAATAACGGTGTAGTTGTTACCGTTAACACTGTTGGAATACCCGGTGATTAAAATACAGTAATACGCGTAGTTGCACAGTAGCACACGGTATTGCACAGTATAGTTGAATTATTGATTCGTACGTAAAAATACACTACTCAATAATTGTTACAGTAGTTACTGTTCAATATTTTATTTTATTGATTCAATAATTGTTGCGTTGATATTTTATATTATTGTTGTTTCAATAATTGTTGTTGCACAGTATTTTCCATTATCAGATCAATAATTCATATTATTTGAATAATATTATTAGATAACATTATTGGCAATGTCTAGAAAGTTCTGTCTAAGGAGAGGTTTTGTCATCTAATTGCGCGCCAGTAAGGAGAAATCCTTATTGGAAAGCCCCCTCTTTCCTAGGAACGGTCTGTTTGTCATAATTTTGATTTTGTAATATTATTTGTGAATAATTAATTATTGATTTATATGATAAGAAAATATTTATTTTATGTGGATATAAATGATGGATATATTTATTTTTATGTGGATAAAAATAAAAGAATTAATGCTAAGGTGTTTTATCAGTATTTTGTCGGTGCAGAGGTATTAAAAATCATCCGTTTATGGATTTCGGATATTTTATGTTTGAAATTTGAAAAAACTTAAACTTTCAAAGTTGAAAAGAATTAAATTTCCTATGGAAACACACAAGTTTCGAATTTTTCTGATAAGCGAGCTATTTTCTATGAATTGTTGAAGTTTCGAAAAATAAAATAATTTTTATTAAATTTATGGGTGGGACCCACTTTTGATTTTTCAAACACATGGGCTGCTGGAAATTTTTCGAAGGTGGTGGCTGGTCATGGTCTATATAGCATGCGTAGGAAATTTTGATTAATAATAATATTATTTTATTATTTAGCCTCCTATGGCATTCTAGCATTTTCCTATAAATAGAGGGCTAAGTTAGAATTAAAAATCACACCAGAAACAAGTTTTCTCTCTTTCTCTCTCTATATTATCGAGCGTATTCTTGTGAGTATATTTTGAGTGTTGTTATACGGTGCAAGTTTCTGTCAGCAATATACCCAAAATTCAGTCAGAAGTTCAGTTATTTTGAGGTAAGGGATATTATTTTCTTCTTAAATGATATTATTTTCTTCAATATCATTATGCTGAAATATTGATATAAGTTTTTTTTATCAAATTTGGAATTTTATGTGTCGGAGTTACTATTCACGTATACGACACTATTCACGTATACGGCACTATTCACGAATACGGCACTATTCACCGAAAAATAAAATTTTCTTTTTTTGTCCAAAATATCTATTATGGTTACTATATTTGATTGTATCCATATTTTGATCTTTATTTTTGAATTCTGCTTCACAATTGATTATTATGAACTATTATTGATCTTGGATAAACTGTTCTACGAATTCCTACTATTTGTCCTTCTGTCTCACTGGATTCATTTTCTTTAAGATATTTTTCATCATCATCAGTCCTAAATGATGATATTACTGAATATCTTTGGCCTGTAGTGCAAAGATGAATGATTAACTGATGAATATCTTTGGCCCGTAGTGCAAAGATGAACAGGTGTTGAGATGAACATGACCGACTAGTGATACAAATGAATATCTTTGGCCTGTAGTGTAAAGATGAATATTTGATTAAAGATGGTTATTGATTGTTGTTACAGAGATAAAATATTGATGATGGACTTTTAAATCTTAGAAGATAGTAGAACTCATTCTCTACTTGACTTTTCTAATGGTTTGTTGTTTCCGCTGCAGTTGTTGATCTAAAATTTGTTGTCTATTATATTTTATCTGATTTTTCCCTGATAAAGACTAATGATAATTTGTTGTATATTATCTTAGTCATAATATTCTTTACTGGGCTAGTTGAGCTCACCCTTTTCTTTTTGTTCCATTTTTCTTCTCAGGAGGTGAGAACATAGCAGGATCGAGTCGGGATACGGAGTAATGGTTCTAGAAATATGTTTTAGCAGTCCTCACTATTTCTGTAAAATAGTGTTTGAATAATTGTAACGAGGACTTATTTGAGTATGGATATTGTCTAGAAGACAATATTTGTATTTAAACTCACAGTATGTATTGTCGTATTTCACACGATATTTGTATTATTGAAGTTGTAGTTTGCTTTATGTACCATGTGTTTGGCGACTCAGAATGGGTGTTGTATACCTATTTTGGGGGCGTCACAATTTATGCAACTTTTCATTACTACCTTTACTACAATATTAATTATTGGTTCAATAATATGAAATGTTGTTACAATTATTGATACATTCCTAAATCCATGCATTTACTATAGTGGACTAGTACTCACTATCTAACACTAAAAATTTATGAGTATAAATATTACAGACTTATAATATTGGCAAACATACCTATCGTTTTCAAGAAAGATAGGGTATTCCGTATAAATGGCGCGCAATCAAATAACCCTTTTCTCGACAGAACTCTCTGGATATTGCTAATAATACTAACTGACCTAATAATATCATATCAAATAACATGAGTTGTTGTGTCGTTATAATTATTGATTTAAAAATATGAAATACTGTATAGTTGTTACTGTAACCATTATTGAGTTAAAATATTATGCAAATACTACTGTAACAATTATTTAATTAATAATTATGAAATATTGTGCAATACCGCGTGCTACTGTATAACATTGCGTGCTACTGTATAACATTGCGTACTACTGTAGAGTACCGCACGTGTGCTACTGTACTTTTATCACCGGGTATTTAAACAGTTAAAAGTGATAGTACCGTTGATAATTTTTATTAAACATGTTATTTTTGTCATTTTCGGTATCTGACAATTGCGTCGTTTTGGGGCCACCAATGATTAGTTGATTCGGTGCCATCATACTTTACCTAATCCCCAACAGAACGAATATTTTTCGACAAAACAAATAATCCCTCACAAAACAAATATTTTTCGACATACTTTTTATTTTATAACTTGCTCATATCATCCTTAATTTTATCAATTTAACACCTTAATATTTGACATAATAATTATACTTTTTTTTAATTCTCTATTAAAATTTGGGGCCTTACATTTGCCATGTCTATATGTTATGTCATTAATTTATGATGTGACATATTGAATTGAACATAAGTGGAAAAATTTAAGAGTTTGATTATGTGATTGAAAAATTAAAAGGTCAATCACCGAAGTAAAAAAATACAAAGAGTTTAAGATAGTAATTTTTATTTAAGTCATCTGTTAATGAAGTGGAAGTCAGGTAACCAAGTTTGAGAATTGAGATGTTAGATGTTTGATCGGCAAAAAAGGAGTACCTAGAAAACTTTTTGGGAATCTCAAACAGGAATGCAAAAAATTTTAAGTTTTTTTTTGAGCTTTTCAACAAAATAAGAAAGTTAAAAAAATAAAAAATTTGTGGGCTGCCGAGTCATTAAAATTGGACTGCCGAGTTGACTTGGGATCAACCAAAACGATTCAGTATCTGTCTTGATATATTTGGTATTGATTGTTATGTCTATAAAACTACATGTAAAAAAATAATGTAAAAGTTAATAAATTTTAGGCGAGCACAATTTCTATATGTGTTTTTGATATTTTCAAATGATTCATTTTTACATGAAGGTGGGATACATCATACGTTTATGCGAGAAAGGATAATGTGATAATATCAAAAAAAATATATGAAAATATCAGTTACCTAAATTTTATCAATAATTTAATTTGTAAGACCATAAATTACATATTAGCTATATTTGTATATAATTATTTGTGAATAATTTGTGAACATAAAACTTGAAGCTCATTCAGTGGCGGAACCAAAACGTTTTTGTAAGGGGGTCAAAAATTTTAAACCAAACGGGCCGAAATTATTAATACCACCACTTGCTTCGGAACTTGATAATTAATTATTATTTTTTTTATCAGCAAAAAGTCTTTTTAAGTTATGAAACAAAAGTTTGTGGTAGAACCAAAAATACCATATCTACAAATCACAGTTTCGAAATATAAATGTGCACTCACTGATAACAAAAATTACCTCCAAAGAAAACAAGCACATAATGCAATTGATTATACAAAAGTCATCCATTGAAATTATATTTCACTTAGTTTATACCAAATTTTAAGACTACACCTCACCTGCCTAGAACTTCAGCATGCAATAAGGCATAAGCTCAATTTTGCATAAACCCAAAATTTCATAACTTTTACACTTTCTAATATGCATACATGACCCAAATATCCACACACTGAGATTACATTATAATTCAATTATATATATATATATCATATTTCCTTTATATCCATTGAAACATTTTAGCAAACATAAGATAGGCACAAATTACTTTCAAAAATGTTCAAAGTTCATTAATCATGAACAAATCCAGATTTTAGTTTTAAATCAGTCCTTAATCAGTTAATCCTTCATATAATTACAACATCCAAAATTCCAAATAACAATTAACACAAAGTATCACACCAATTTGTTTATGTATATGATTACCAAAATTGAACTGAGAATAATTGAATAAATATATCATTACTTTTAATTTGGGTTTCTTGCTCAGCTCTTGATTTTAATTTGAGAGTACTGAAGCTTAGCTCTTGATTTTAAGTCCAAAGCAGTTAGCTCAGTGGAGGCGGAAGAAGCCACGGCAACTGACAATAGAAAAAAGACGAAGAGTAAGAGAGAGCTGAGAGTCTGATTGTGAGTTATGCTTTAATAATAATTTTTTTTAATGAAACGACGTCGTTTCATATTTTAAAAAAAAAAAGAAGTAAAAAAAAGAGAAACAAATATATTACAGACTCTGCAATCGGAGAAGCCGAAAAGAAGAGTCGGAAGACGACCGGAGCACCCCGGCCGCCCCCCCGCCACCCCCCTAGTCCGCCTTTGAGCTCATTGTAAGGGACTATTGTACTTTTCATCCACTTAGCGAGCTAATTTTTTTTATTTTTAAATTTCTATTTTATTTTTGAAAAAAAACAATATAATTTTATAATTACATGTATCATTATTTTTATTTTTATTATAAATTTAAAAACTAATCAATCAAATCTTAAATATAAGACAAAAAAATACATTTTACATAAATTTTGAAACACACATTTTATATAAAAATAAATAAACTCGAAGGAGTAAGAATCGAACCGGGAGACCTAGACCGCTCTGAGTACCTTAAACCTCATTGACCATGGCGTGCTAGACTGCTAGCTAGGATTATTGGAGATGGCAAAGCGTTAAAAATTCCCAAATTTATTGGCGGGAATAAGAATTATTTCCACTGTTTAACTCAATCTCTCTCCCCTGCTCTCCCACTCTTTTACCTTCAAACCCTAACCCTAATTTCCCCAGAAAGCAGTCCAATTCTCACAAAAATGTTGGAGCTGAGGCTAGTCCAAGGGAGTCTTCTCAAGAAGGTGATGGATTCCATCAAAGACCTCGTCAATGACGCCAATTTCGACTGCTCGGCCACCGGATTTTCCCTCCAAGCCATGGATTCGAGCCACGTGGCGCTGGTGTCGCTGCTTCTTAGATCGGAGGGTTTTGAGCATTATCGGTGTGACAGGAACATTTCCATGGGGATGAATCTGGGTAATATGACTAAGATGCTAAAGTGTGCCGGTAATGATGATATAATTACCATTAAGGCCGATGATGGAAGTGATACTGTCACCTTCATGTTTGAAAGCCCCAGTAAGCTCCAATTTCTCTTAATTCTCCCCTAGAATGTATTTTTCTGGTTTAAATCTTGTTGGGTTTGTAATTTTTCTGCTTGTTTATTGGGTTAGTATATACTTCATAGTTGTAATTTCTCGACGTTAATTGGGGATATGATTTTTCTTCTTCATTTTCATTTTTGGTTGGTTCATTTTTTAAATTGGTTTGGGGTTTTGCTAATTGGGTCATCATATTTCATACATGTAAGTGAGTTTAAGTGGTTTTGATTTAGTTTTTTGCTAGTCTATTAACTTTGTACTCTTAATTTTTTGATTTTGATTGATTTTTGGTCAGTTCATTTTTTAAATTGGCTTCAATCCGGTTGATTTTGCTCTGATTCATGTCTGAAACATTAATGGAGAGAATTAGAGAAATATGATAAGTTTGTTTTCTGAGAAAGTTTGTAGGAAAAAAGAGCTTATTAGTTTGAAGTCATTGTTTAACAAATTCATTTACAAGGAGAGAATGATGAGATTAAAAAGTTGGGGAATATTTGATTTGAGGATTTGTTGAGGGAACAGAAAGGAAAATTTTGTGTGCGTCTTTGGGGGGGGGATAATATTCCTTATTTATTTTTATATATAATTGTTTATTTTTTGTTGGGTTTGTAAAATTCTAGTAAGTGCTGGTAGCTGGATGTAGTTGGATAAATCTTCGTTTTTTCTGTTTGGGGTTGGCTTTTTTAAAACTTATTTTGATCGGTTGATTTGTTATTCCATTGAAGTATATATATATATACACACACACACACAAACACACACACACTCTTTTCAATGGAATAACATTGGGTTAGTTCTTGTAAAATCTTGGCTTTAATTGGGGAATTTTAGAGAAATATTTTGTTTGCTTTGCTGGGAACTGTAGGAAGATAGGAGATTTTAAACTCATTATTTAACAATTTCATTTAGTATGAAGAAAGAACGATGAGATTTAAAGTTGGGGATTGTTTGGTTTGAGGGTCTGTTGAGGGAACATAAATGAAAATGCAGACGGATCATGGTCCTTGTTTGTTTATTGTTGAAGTTAGTATTGAAGCACCTTGGAGGCTCGGAGGGATAGAAAGTGAGAAGTACTTAATTTTACATGCCAATTTTCTTTTCTTTTTATTGTACTGTACATTAGATTGAAGTTTTGAAGAGGAGAAAGTTGTAAATAGAACATACCTTTTTCACTTGCTCCTTCTCTAGGCTCATTGAAACTCAAAAGTGTGATGTTATAAATATTCTACTATGCTAGGAATTCAATTAAAATTTTGTATGTGTTTGGAAGAATCTAAACTTGAGTATAAATGAACGTTTGATCAAGCTCTTACATAATTTCACAATTTATTTTCCTTTTCTTTTGCTACTTCTTTTAAGTCCCAAACAAAGAATACTAATTCACGATCCAAAAGTTCTCTAGATCCTGAATTTCACGATCCAAAAGTTCTCTAGATCCTGAATGGGTGAATATGTTCCTGATTACTGATTTGTTAGGTCTTTTGGAGTTCCATTTTACATATGTTGGATTTTTCACTCTGGTTTACTGATATGGATTATTTATGTTTTGGTTGCCCCCTTCTTTTGGCTTTATTGTAATGAACTACAGCACAAGATAAGATTGCTGACTTTGAGATGAAACTCATGGACATCGATAGTGAGCATCTTGGTATACCAGAAGCAGAGTACCATGCTATTGTTCGGATGCCTTCAGCTGAGTTTGCGAGGATCTGTAAAGATCTCAGTAGTATTGGTGACACAGGTACTCCCATTTTGGTATTGGATTAAATTTGTTTGCACATAAATTTTTTAGTTCGTTTGTGAAGTTTATGGTGTTTGTCGGTGCTTGCAGTTGTTATCTCTGTGACCAAGGAAGGTGTAAAGTTCTCTACAAGAGGTGATATTGGAACTGCAAATATTGTCTGCAGGCAAAATACCACAGTAGATAAGGTAGATACTGCATCTTTTATATTCTACTAGATCTTTGTTATGAATTTTCAGTTAAAAGCCAAAGTTAGGCAACAAAGCTCATGATAAAATTTAATTTAATAGGCATGTGATGTATTTATTTTTTATTTTGCAGCCAGAGGAGGCTACAATTATAGAGATGAATGAACCAGTCTCGTTGACATTTGCACTGAGGTACATGAATTCTTTCACGAAGGCAAGTCCCTTGTCAAGCACAGTCACAATAAGTTTATCTTCCGAGCTTCCTGTTGTGGTTGAGTACAAGATTGCTGAAATGGGTTATATAAGGTTCTACTTGGCGCCCAAGATAGAAGAGGATGATGATGAAAACAAGCCCTAAAGTTGATGTTTGCTGGTGATAACAGTTATCCAATTTTAGGTGTGTAGGCTACAATGTGTCAATGTGCGCCTTCTCATGCATTATTTGAAGATTTCACTGATGCAGGATAGCTTCTCACTGACTAGAAATTGGTAGATCTCAAGATTTTCATTCTTAATGTTTAGGAAATGAAACCGTGTTGAATTTCTCCATCCTTTTCTTTTTCTTTTTAAATCCTTGACCTTTTCTTTATGATGTATGCTGATCATTTTCTCTATGTTCACGCCTTCAACATCAATCTTTTCTGGTTTAATATGCCTTTTCCCCCCTAGTCAATGTTATCTGTATCCTTGTCATATCTTGTGTAGATGTATTTGGAGAGTAGAAAATGAGAAGTTGAAAAATGAGATATGATTGTGTTTTGATTTAGTACTTTCATTGTGGAGCTCACAATGGAGTTCAATCTTTTGTTTGAATGGCTATGCACTACTGAGGTTTACAATGTGCAAGGCGGAGCCAGAAATATTTTTTGTCCTGGACTACCAAGTATTAACTATCTATTATGGAATCTGAATTGATATCTTCAATAAGCTCTCGTTCAATGTAAATCATCATAGAATCTGTTAAAAATTCCTCTTTCATTTTATTGCGAAGAGTAATTTTAACATGTTTCATAGTTGAAAATGTTCGTTTTGTCGTGACAATGGAAACATGTAGAGTTAAAACAAGATGAATTAATCTATCAATCAAATTAAAACGCTGCAACTTACTTTTTTCAATTAATCCACAACACAATTCAGTGATGGTAGGCATATTTTGAAAGCTCTGATGATCAATTTTATAATGATTCAGCTGACATCTCAAATAATGCATTTCTTGTTCACTGAAATCTCCTGGATAAAATTTCTCAGCAAGCTTGCAAATATCATCAACTTTGAATGATTTAAAGTTGTCATTCGGCTCTAAAGCAGAGCTAAATATAAGGAGTTCCATTGCTCCATCACTAAATATGAAATTCAAACCTTCCTGCTGAAAATTTATTGTTGAATTAAACACATCAAAATGATAGTGTTGGCAAATTGTCATCGATTCTTTTTGTTGGCATGAACTACCTGTAACCCTTTTGTATGAAGCATTCATATATGGTATGTCAATGTCATTTTGTGTGCAAACTGATTGCACATGCTCAAGGAGATGATCAAATCCGTATTCTCTCAAAGTGTGAAGTAGTGCTTTAGTAGTTGAGACTAGATCCATGACATTTACGATGTCAAGAGATTTGTGCTGCAAAGCTCTACAAAGCAATTCAGTAATCCCTATAATTTTATGCATCATATATAGAGTGAAAATAAATTCAAAAGACCTCATTATGATCAAACAACCACCAGCTTCTCCACGCATAGAGTTAGAGGATTCTTCTTCAACAATACTTTCAAGAACTGAAATAGTTGCACCATACATATCAATTAAGCTGCAAATCGAATCAAAATGAGAGCTCCACCGAGTAGCTCCACTCTGATGTAGATTACCAATCTGATTAATTACTCTACCAGTATCACGTTCACCAGAAGCTATCATACATGCAATTTCAATAGCTTGAGCAGAATGTAACTCAATATGCCATTTGGGATAAGCACCAATGAGATTGATAATGGCTGTTAGTTTTGAAAAGAATTGCCGAACATAAATCTCTTTTGCAGAAGCTGCAACTAATGCTAATTGTAGTCTGTGAGCAAAGCAATGTACATAATACGCATATAGAAATAGAGCTTGAAGTTCGTTCCAAGCACTGCGCATATTACTAGCACCATCACACCCTTGACCTCACATAATAAGGATATGCAAATTATATCGAGCAAGGACATTAGATATTTCTTTCTTCAATGTTTAAGCAGTAGTGTTTGAAACATGCACAATCTCAAAAAAACGCTCTCGTCAGAAACCACGACTTTCAACAAATCTCAAAACAATAGCCATCTGCTCTTTATTTGATGCATCTTTGGCTTCATCAACCAAAATACAGAACTTCGCATCTCTAACTTCTTCACGAATTTTTCTTCTAATTTTATTTGCAAGAATATGCAAAATTTCTTTCTGAATAGTCGGTGAAGTATATTTAACATTTTTCGGAGCTTGCTCTAAGACTACTGTCGACGCCGGGAAAATTTGTGTCCCTTTTTGTGCTTGCCCTTTGTGTTCTCATCTGGTGAGTTTTGTCTGAAAATGCGAGTTTGAAAAGGTTCGACATGTGAATGTCGACGATTTGACTTTTACAGTCGCCAGTTGGTAGATTTGAAATGGTTGTACCAACTCAACCGATTTTGAAAATATTTACACAAAGACCCAATGGTTAGACACTGTTTAACTGGCCTTGGAAACCGAGATACGTTAGGTTCGGGGGCTTGATTAAGTGGGGGGAAGGTGTTAGGCACCTCCGACTTCCATGAAAACACGGTTACAACAACTTTTCAATTAACTTGTTAATCTGCATATGTGTGTGTATGTATTGGGCCTATGTGAAATTATCTGGAAGTAGTGCTATGCTTCTTTTTCACCTATATACAAAGGGGTTAACTTGTATAAAAGTTCAATTTTAACAAGATATAGTAGTGATGTTTTGGAAAATAGGTTTTCAAACCCTTATGCTCAATAGTAATTGAGGCATTTGATAGTTCCATTTTATTCTGTATTCGGCTTGATTACTTTTATTTTTGAGATGTGAGGCATCTTCGAGAAAATAAGATACATAGCAGTGCCGAACTCCTTATGGGCATGATAATCATCTAAGGATATCCAGACACCGTAGATAATTTACAAGCTGGTTGTAGCTGAGAAATGTCCATCGTGGGAACCGAATCTAGATTCAGAGACTGAATCTTTGATCACATGATTCCTAGGCTCACATGAGAGAATAATATGTACAAAAGCTAGAAAAAGAACCAGATTTAAATAAATCTAAACCATTCTAGCTTCAACTGTTCCAGTTTAGTCACTTTTGAACCGATCAAAGTTAGAGATAACTAGATTTAGACAAATCTAGTCCACATGCTAGAAGATTAAATATCTATATTGCGAAAGCAGTTAAAGCAGATATATATATATATATATATATATATAGACGATCAACTGCCACGAATTTGGAATCCAGACAGGATTTTAAAATGTAAATATATATATATATATATATATATATATATATATATATATATATATATATATATCAGCACCGACCCTGGGCTAAAGCCCAAGGTGCCCGGGCTTTAGGCCTATAAATTTTTAGGGCCCCCCCTTAAATATTCCTTTTTTTTTTCATTACTTAAATAGAATACTTAAATATTCTCTAAAAAAACAAATAATCAATCTCTGGTGAGTGACTGAGTGGTGAGTGACTGCGGCAATTGAGCTTCTCCAGCGGACACCGACTTCGCTTCCTTCATCACTGTCCCTGCCATAGCTGAATTACATATAGATATAAATACAGATAGAAAATCAGAAAATCAGAAGGCTCAAGTGTTAAATGCTATTCCAGTATTCATTCTCACAAATTTGAAGCTAATTTCATGTATTAATTCTATTTTTTAGGGTTTTGAAATTAATTGTTTTGTTTATGAGATTTAGAAGCATTGTTTAATTTAATTGGGCTTGATGACTGATTGAGTAGATTTGTTTATGCTATTATGAATTTGTTTATGCTATTATGAATCAAGTGAAAAATTTAATCTCTTTTGGGTTTTTTTAATTGTTTGGGAGTAGTGTTAGACTCTTAATAAAGGAGGCCTTATTTGATAATTAATTTATAGATAATCACGAGATTTTACTGAAATTTTGCAGATTTTTAAATTTTAATTCACCATGGCTCCTAAAAAGTATATGTCTGGATCTGGAAAAAAGAAAAAGAAAGAAAAAAACGGATGAATTAGTTCAATCTCAAGCGGGTTCACTCAATAAATTTTTTGGTAGTAAGAAACAAAAGGAGAGTTCTAGTGTGGTTGAACAGTCAGAGAATGAAGAGCATATAGTAGATACAGGGAATGAAGAACAAGAAAATTTAGTGGAAGATACGAATGTCCTTGCAAAGGAACCAAATGAATGCATGAAAAAGAGTGACCATGAAGATTTGAATGATGAGGGTCACAATGAAGGCTTGGATTGTGAATATGGACCTACAAACATTGATGATCCAAGCAACTGGGACAAAATTGATCAAAATTTTATTGACTTTGTAGTTGAAAGAGGGCCTTTAAGAAGAGATGGTGATCAATCTTCTAAGGATACAGAGGGTAGGCATTTCACTTCCTTTCATTACATCTGTCATTTGTCAAACGGAGAGAAGAAAGATAGGAGGTGGCTTTTATATTCAAGAGCTTCCGACAAAGTATTTTGCTTTTGTTGTAAATTATTTGTGCAAGGTGAAAACAATACTTTGTTGGCTACTAATGGCTTGAGAAATTGGAGAAATATTGGTCAAAGGCTCAAAAGTCATGAAGGTAGTAACGAGTATATTGCTTGCATGATCAAATGGATTGAATTAGAGAGGAGATTGAAAAAGAATGAAACAATCGACAAAAGTGTGCAAGATCAAATCAACAAAGAGAAAGAGCATTGGAAATGGTAATTGATGTTGTTAAAGCACTTGCTAAAGTGAATTTAGCATTTCGTGGAGATAATGAGAAGATTTATCAAGAGAAGAATGGGATTTTTCTAACCATAATCGAAATGGTTGCTGTATATGATCCAATAATGCAAGAGCACTTTCGGCGGATTTTGAAAGGTGAGATTCATTACCATTATCTAAGCCATAAAATTCAGAATGAATTGATACAAATGCTTGCTGATGATGTCAAAAGTGCAATGATTTGTAAGATAAAAAATGCAAAATATTTTGCCGTGATTATTGATTGTACTCCAGATATAAGTCACGAAGAACAAATGTCACTTGTAATATGATGTGTGGATGTTTCAATGAGTACACCAAAAGTGAGGGAATTCTTCTTACAATTTTTGAAAGTGGAAGATACAACGGGATCCAAACTTTTTAGTGAACTAGAAGAAGTCTTGTCCATTCTTCAACTTGACATTAGTGATATTAGAGGGCAAGGATATGATAACGACTCCAATATGAAAGGGAAACACAAATGCGTTCAGAAAAGGCTTCTCGATAGAAATCCTAGAGCATTTTACAAGCCATGTGGTTGCCATAGTCTTAACTTCATGCTTAGCGATATGGCCAACTATTGTAACAAAGCTACATCTTTTTTTGGAGTTGTACAACGTATCTACTATTTGTTTGCGGCTTCTACCAAGCGATGGCAAGTTTTGATAAAACATGTTGCAAATCTCACTATTAAGTCATTATCACAAACGCATTGGGAAATTCGTGTTGAAAGCGTTAGAGCAATAAGATACCAAGCTCCAGAAATCAAAGAGGCTTTACTTGAATTAGATGATTCTCGTGAAGATGCCGGTGCAAAGAGTGAAGCTGATGCCTTAGTAAGATATGCAATTGAGGATTTTGGATTCTTAGTTAGTATGATTGTTTGGAATACTATTTTGTTTGCAGTTAACGTTGTCAGCAAGACCTTGCAAAGAGAAGATATGCATATTGATGTTGCCATTGATCAATTAAATGGGCTTGTTTCCTTTCTTGAGAAATATAGAGAAAGTGGTTTGAACAGTTTGAGAAATATGAGGAAATTTGGGGTTTTTTGTTTGATGTGAACAAGTTAAAGTCTACAACCGATGAACGTTTGAAGATGTATTGCTCCAAGTTAGAAGATGCTTTGAAACATGAAGGAACTTTATATATCAAAGGAAATGAGTTATTTTCGGAATTGAAAGTCTTCAGAGAAGGTTTACCAAAAGAGATGACGAAACCAATTGAAGTGCTCAATCAATTGAAATTGATGGAGGATTGTTATCCAAATGTGTGGATTGCGTATCAGATATTATTGACTATTCCTGTTACGGTTGCTTCCGGAGAAAGAAGTTTTTCGAAGTTGAAGCTAATTAAGAACTACCTCCGCTCAACTATGTCACAAGAAAGGTTGAATGGATTATCCATCCTATCCATTGAACATGAGATGGCGGATAAGATTGATTGTACAAATATTATTAATACTTTTGCTGCTAAAACTGCAAGAAGGATGATATTCAAGTGATGTATTTGAACTGATTACTTTTTTGACTTAGTGATAATGTGATATCTAAAAGATGCTTTGGAAATATTGAAATAGTTAGTTATTATATTTGGTATTCGTATTGATGCTTTTTTGTTCAGAAAAAGTTCTTAGTTTTTTTATGCCAATCTTAATAGCAATTTGCAAAAGGCTCATTTTTTTGTTGTCGCTTTAGGCCCTTAAAAACTCAGGGTCGACCCTGATATGTATATATATAAAAGCGGTAAATGGCCACAAAGTAAACTCCATGCCTGACAAAAAAAAAATATATATATATATATATATATATATATATATATATATATATAAAGTAGTAAAAATCTAAAAAATCTGGAAAATCTTACAGTGGACTGCCAAGAAGACTTCAGATAGCTTTTGGGGCTTGAAAAGTTGGTTTTCACCAGTTAAACTTCAGTATGATACAGATCACGATGGTACAAGTGTTTAGAAAGAAGAATCACTCAATTTGGAGCATTCTAACAGGGATTACAGGCTGAAATGGATAGACGTTTCTCTTCTTTTTTTTTCAAATGAGCTGCGGAGAGCTCATATTTAAAGACCAGATGGCCACGGGTCAACCTGTGGTAGCCGTGGGTCTACCTGCGGCTACCCCGACTGCCCCAGGCTTTGCGGGTCCCATCGTCTCGAAGTATGTGTACTCGGATTACGCGCTCTCCGGTCGAACCTTCATAACTTTGAATCCAGGCATCCGATGAAGGAGTGATGTTCCTTTTTAGAAAGCCACTGTCGAGAGCTACACAATGACATAAGATTAGAGATTGTCCGAAGCCAGGAAGATGGGTCCATAACTAGATCTTCAAGTATTCGTTGTCTATCCGTTGTGCGGTCTTGTGCAGTTGTCACTCGAGATTTGAGCTATGGTTCTTGTGGGACATCTTTGGATGCAATTTGAGTTGAATTGTGTTGAGATGACATTGATGTGATGTTAAGGTGACAAAATGACCATTTTTCCCCTCCTGAAGTTATCTCCGGCTTTGGCGCAGTTGTAGCAGTCGTTTCTCAAGGTTATCTCCGAGATTGGCCTGATGTTGACTCTAACTGTCCTCAGGATTATCTCTGAGGTTTTCTTGACCTCCTAGGATTATCTCCAAGGTTTGAACTTGATCCCCCGGGATTATCTCTGGGGATGGAACTAACTTTTCCGGGGTTATCTCCAGGGCTTGGACTTAATCTCTCGGGGTTATCTTCGAGATTGGAAACTGGATCTCCCGGGGTTATCTCCGGAGTTCGAATTGGATCTCCCGGAGTTGTCTCTGGGGTTGGAACTGAGTCTCCTAGGGTTATCTCTGGGGTTGGAACTAGATCTCCCGGGGTTATCTCTGGGGTTGAAAATGGTTTGACTTCCAAGGTTATCTCTAGAAAACGATTATGCCCTCTTGCAGGGTAAGTAACAGGAATGCAAAATTTTGAGTGTCTGCAGATGCCCCTCTTTATCATATTCATGCAATGTAATGGCATGGATAGGATAAAGACTACTAGACACTTAAAATATGACAAGCTTAGGATGATGCAAATGCAATGAAACATGATGCGATGTTAAACTGAATGTTGATGTTGTAATGATTTCCAACGGGATGTGATAACTGCCTGCTCTGCCGTTTCTATTGGGGGATGGAGTTGTCTATGATGGCTCTGTTAAATTGCTTTGATGTCTACTCGAACGGTAGTTTACAAAGCTCTCATCACCGGAATCTTCCGATGCTATGCTGGGGTTATTGCCAGCGATTTGAAATGTCCATCAGTGCTATCTGAGCCTGATTTGCTGACAATTCGTAGAGATGTCTTCAGGATCCTTGCAATGGAGGTTTCCAATGGTGGAGACCATCAGATGTTGACATTGGGGTTGTCACCAACGTCTTTGATCATTTGGAAATGCTTTCCACCGAAGATGTTCTTCTCTTTTGCGAGCGACTCTTGGGAATTATTGATGTTTCATCTGGATGATGGCTTGGCTTGGTTGCCACCATGGTACGTTTCTTGCCATTACGCGGACATTATCACCATCGCTCTGACTTTCCACCAGGTTGATGCTGATAGTTCCTATGGGGATAACGTTTTAATTATTGGGGATCAATATAACAATTTCCATCATCAGTCCTCCCCTATGAAGATGGTTTTCCATGGTTTGTATCATCAGGTTTCTCTTACGCTTCGTTGGAGTTATCGCCAACTGATGAGTGAGTTTTATACTCATTAATTGAGTGCATTTGAGCTTAATCTTTTGGAAGTTTTTAAGGGTTCGTGCATATTCATGCATGTTTTATGTTATTTTATAGGAATTAGGACAAAAGTTACTTGGATCTACGTTTGGGGTTGCTAGATTCGCATTTTCGACTTGCCATTTACATAGCAGCCATTTCAGAGCCGATTTCAACATTCTTCCAGCACTTATTTTGAAAAACTCAAAGAATGAAAGTTGTATATCTACATCTCCTCTTTCCTGAACATCTTGAATCATCAAAATCGGAGTTCAGACGAATAAGTTATGGATATTTTTCCAAAGGACGTTAGAGTAGAAAATTTCCAAAAAAGAATATCCGCCGGGGCTAGGGTACAAGCCCAAAAACAGTAGGTATGATCGCCAGGGCTGGCCTATCAATACAAAAAACTCCGTCGGGGCGGGGGTACGCGCAGAAAAAATAGTTTTTCTCAGAATTTGAGTTCAAGAAGGATTGGTTCGATCTGATTGACTCAAGGACTTCCAGGAGGACTTAAAGACATATAAAGAGGCATATAAAAGGAGGAGAAAGTCAAGGATTAGAGAGAAGAAAGAGATTTCCATTAGATTAGATTAGATTAGAGTAGATTAGGACCAAAATCCTAGTTCTTATTGTTAGGTTTGTGATATTCATGAACGCAATCAAATTGCACAAAATAAGCGAAAACGTGTAAAAATCAGAGTTTAAAATTTTACAAACCATATACCCTGATCATCCTTTATGCACAATTATTAATTAAACTAAAAGATATGAAGAACAAGAATCATACCCTTGAAGATTCGAGCTTCCTTAGGTACAAGTTCACCTCCAATCTATTTTCGCGTTCAATTTGAATCCATCGGGTTTGGTTCCTTCCTTTGATCAACGTTAGCCACCCAAGTGTTTGGCCTCTTGAGGTGATCCACCAAGAAAGAATAAAGTTTCAAAAAGATGGATGTTTGGCAAAACCCTAATTTTTCTATCTCTATAGAAAAGTAGCGTACTCTCCAACAATTGGAATTACGTATGATGTGAAAAAGTCAACAACAACTCTATCACCCATAATAAGACTCCTCTTATTTATAGATCTGGGTAACTCTCCTTAACAATTAAGGAATTGAGTTTTATTTTAATTAATTAAATTTCTTTAATTAATTATGCTCCCAATCTTATTAGGAATAATTAATTAAAATCTTTTAATTAATTTACCTCCTAATCTTATTAGGAATATATGAGAGTACTTTTATTAATTAATTCCCAAACTTCTTTAGAAATTAAATAATAATAATAGTAGTAATAATAATAATAATAATAATAAGACTCCTCTTATTAATTTATATTTAATATTTCCAAAATATTAAATAATAAATATTAAGCTATTTAATTTATTCTATCACCATAGATTAAATTAAATATACTTAACTTATTATTACGATTATGGTATTAACTTCTTAAATAATTATTCTTCCTTTTATGGTGTGACCCTTTAGGTTCTCCATATTAAACCGGTTGTGAATAAATTAATTAGAACAATTCTAATCTTATTTAAATAAATAAATTAAAATATTAATTTATTTAAATAAATAATATTTATTCTACAATAGGGATAAGCCTCCCTAGCGATTAACGACTTTTCAAATAATATAGATTTCAATATTAATCATAAAAGAACCTTTGAGTAAATAGTTACCGTACAATTTAATCCTTCCACCATACAATGTCTCAATTAAATATAAGACATGAAATTACTGTCAAGTCTTATTTTATTTAATTATATGTATTTCGACTCTTAAAGGCACAACTCCAAATAATGCAAATTAGAAACTCATTTCTAATTTTATTCTACCTTGGTCAAGGACTACTGGGTTGTCATTTATCGAATCACATAGGACATTTCTCTTCTTTTACTAGAAGCGGTAGATTTTTATTTATCATACATTATCTCCATGTACGACTTATTATACCCAAGCATACCCTTTGATATACCCTAATAGTCTTAAGGAATAAGTCAAAGTATAACTCATCATACACAAGATACTATGATGATCTCAAGTCCAAGGATCACTTGTACTACTATCACTATAGGAATTCCTATTGATAGACAAGTAAAACTCCATTAGGTATTCCTTAGCGAGCCACGTTTAGTGAACTTATTCTCTAATAAGCACCTACATACTTGCTTTAGTGTCTCCACACAAATGATCATGAGATCAATCATCCTCATCCAATGAGCAAGCAACGTATGTACCAATCTATCCGGATTCACTAATCCCCAATTTGGTAATCAAACGATTGGAAACTATTTTAGTTTTAAGCTTTCTAAGAATTTAGATCACATTAGAATGATCATCATCATTATTATAAAAGTATTGCTTAAAACTATGGGTTTATCACATATTATAAAACAACATCATGTAGATAAGTAAAAGCCTATAATAAATTAATACTTTTTATTAATAAATGAATAAGATTGTTACAAAGTATATGCTTTATCATCAAACATGATTGGCTTGTGTGCATACTACTTTCAATCTTCCACTTGCACTAAAGCCAATCGCCATGGTATTTCATACCCTTATTCTCTAAGTGACGATTATCCTGCTGTTGGATAAGCTTCAGTATATGGATATGTAATGTTGTTCTTGAGAGTCCACTATCTCTATAGTGATTTTCCATCTTTCAATGATTCCTATAATCAAATGAAAGTGCCACAACACATGTTTAGATCCAAGATGAGACTTAGGAACTATTCCTAGTTCTGTAATGAACTTTTCATCCAAACAATCAACTTGCAGCTTCATTTAAAGCTATATACTCTGTCTTTATCACTAAACCGACAACTCTTTGCTGTTTGAAACCTTTCCAATTCACTGCACCACCGTTCAAGATAACGCTTTACCTTAAAGTGGATTTTCTGTCGTCTTGGTCTGTTTGAAAAACTTGAGTCTGTTAAGCCCTCTAGTTTTAATTTAGACTCACCATAAGTCTGATCACATCCTTAGTGCTGGTTAAGTACTTTAAGATGTTTTTCATTGTCTTATAGTGATCTTCTCCAAAATATGACCGATCAACATCAGGTCTTGTATATTTCATTTTATACATGATTATCACTTATGCGATCTCTCTTCAGAAGTCTATGGGGACTATTAAGAGAGATACACTCCATGACTCATCAACAAGAGACATCTCTTAGAGTTTGCCATGCTAAACGACTTTAGCATCAAATGAATATAAGTTCCTTGGGTTAAGTCGAGCATCCTCTTAAATCTATCTATATAGATTTGTATCCCCAATTAAAACGCTCTTCCCAAATCATTCATGGAGAAATATTTAGACAACTTTATCTTTACTGATTCTAGCATTGGCATGTCATTCCATATCTGTAGTATATCAACATATAATAATATGAACGTCACAACGCTCCCACTGACCCTTTTGTATACACTAGGTTCATTCTTGTTTTTTGATAAAATCAAACTCTTTTGATTGTCTCATCAAAACGAATGTTCTATATTTGAGAAGCTCGCTTCAATCCATTTCTCTGAGTATCTACAACTCTTACCTCATCGTATGTAACTGGATCATCATCTTCTATAATGTGTACCTCATCATCATCATCTATGATGAATCCATACCTCCCAAGTATCTTTGGTACTATTCCAGATTTACGATTCGGTTGTGGTACAATAAGTCTATCTAAAGGTTCCTCTTATTTGACTTATAGTATTTTGTGGTTCTTGAACTCTTCAAGATCTATTATCCTCCCACTAGCCCCTTCAACGATAAACACCTTTATCTTAGAAGGCAGCGTGTTTCGTAACAAACACCTTTTGCTAAGTAGGATTATAGAACATATACCCTAAACTTACTTTAGGATGTCCACAAATCTGTACTTGTCAAATCTTGTCCCAATCTTATCCTTTGAAACCTTTTCGCATAAGTTGGACAACCCTTTATCTTAACATACTTAAGATTAGGAATCCTCCCTGTCCATAACTTTTATGGAGTCTTGGGGCCAAATTTTGAGGTTACCTTTTCGTAGATATGCAACCATTTCTAGAGCATGACCCCAGAAGGATACTGGAATGTCGATAAAATCATTATGGACTGTACCATGTCCAACAAGGTACGATTTTTTCTTTCAAATACATCAATCAATTATTGCGTATCAGGAGGCGTCCATTATGAGAAAACCATTTGAGATGATTTAGAAACTTATTGCACAAGTATTTATTCCTTAATCTAATCAAAGAATCTTAATACTTTGCCAATTTGTTTCACTTCTGAATTCTTTGAACCTTTCAAATAATTCACACTTGTATTTCAACTCTTTGAATGATCATCTCTTTTTCTTATACTAGTTTGTTCAATTTATAAAATTATTTTCACGTAAGTCAGGTATACAAAATCTATTAAGTAATATTCCAGTTCTATACAAAATATTATTATTATAAATAGAACAACAATTGATCTTAATTATAATACCAAAGATTTCATTGTCCAACAATAAAATAAAAATAATGTTTCCAACGAGAACTGGAATATAATAACAACTTATTAACTTAATAGATTTTCCCGTAGGCAGTGCTAAATTATAAGTTCCTATAGCTAATGCAGCAACCTTTGCTTCATTTTCCACACATAGGATTACTTATCTTTGTTTAGCTTTCTACTTCTGCTTTGTCCTTTCATAAATCTATATTTATGATAACCAAAGTCGGTATCCAATATCCAAGTAGAAACTTGACTTAAAGAAAAATTTATTTTAAATCATGAACAAATTTGTACTTGTAACCGCAACTTCACTAAGCTTCTTTGGTTAGTCACTACAAGATGCTTCTCGCAGTTTCTTTTCAGTGTCCAGGCTTATTACAGTGGAAGCAAACTCCTTTGCTATCTGTGTCAGTTTTGTTCTTATTATCCTTTATTTTTGCTCTTCTATTTACCTTCTTTGAATCGTTCTTCTTTTCAGAAGATCCTTTGGCCCTACCAATAAGACTTGGTCTTTCTTGGTTGGAAAGTGACTCTCAACATTTTTTAACATGTTAAGCAAACCAGCGAGACTAATATCTAGCTTGTTCATATGAAAAATTCACAACAATTGTGAAAGGAGTCTGGGAGTGAGTGTAAGATCAAATCTTGGCTCAACTCTCCATCCATGACAAAACTCGTTGTCCTAATTGATCAATCAAATTGATTATGTTAAGGACTTTTGTCTGTACTATAGTGTCATTTGTCATTCAAGATCAGAAGAGCTCCTTAGATATCTGATATCTATCAGTCCTACTTTTCTTACCATCAACTACTTGATATGAAGGAATATAGTAGGAGCATCCATAATTTCATACTGACGCTGAAGCTCGTTACTCATGGATGCGATCATGATGCATTGAGCCAACTGTGCATCATCTTGTCACTTTCTAAAAGTAGCAATCTCTTCCTCAGAGGCATTGTCTGCAATCGTTGTAGGGATAGACGTATTAAGGACATAAGATAGCTTTTCAGCCATGAGAACTATTCTCAATTTCCTTAACCAATCCGTTTAATTCGGTCCGGTTAAATAACATCTAATATGCTTCGCAGTGATAGTAATTTAGACATTGTAAAATTCTGTAAATGAATTTGTAATTAACAACATTTTAGCATACATTCTTTTATTAATTACCAAAATAAATTAGGTCTTATTTTAAATTGGTATCTCCCACTATTTTCATCAAACTATATTACCCTCACTTATATAGTTCGGCAAAATCTAATTAAAGATTTGCTAGTGAGAATAAGGATCCTATTTCAAATGTATATAGCCTTGTGGTAACACAACAAACTATATATAAATAAATAGGTAGACAACTCTTGTCAATTATATAAACTATGCAACTCCTTGTATTTTGCCTCTTAGATTATTTTGATCAAGTGGTGGCACATCCGAATCAAAATTATTCAAGTTAAGTCCAACCTAGCACTCCATATATTCAAAAAAAAAATATTGTCCTTGTGGTGACACAACAAAATAACATTGTTCAATTTTCTTTATAAGCATCAAATGTGATAAAATTAACATCTCAAAGAATTACGATAAGTCTTGTGGTGACACAACAAACTTATAATAATTAATTGATACTCTATTATTTTTATCACGCTAGAAGGCGACGTTCGATATTCCAAATATCTTTGAACGCTTAGGACTTAATATAAAATCTTTGAGGTATTTGTTATTAATTTGTCTCATCTTGTTTAGCGCGCATGCACATATATATATAAAATACGCGTCATATTAATGAACATACGAAGCATGTTTGCATAATATATAATTTATATATATAGTATAAGCATGCACATATAGAATACTATATTCTACTCGGATTGATTGTGGACTTTTATTGTAGTTTGGTTCACTAGAGCCACCAAGTGAACAAAATGTCAAACTCTAGGGGTGCAAGAGTTAATATTTAAATATAACTATTACATTTAAGCCGGACTCCACTACAAACGGGTCTTCAAGCGTTCCTTGTTCCTTGATCTCCAATTCTTCAAAATTAATTCTAACTATTTTTACTACAAAACTATTTAAAATAAATAGAAACCTTGATCAGCAGTCAAGAGGAAGTACATAGGAGGAAGATAGAATTTACATTAAGAAAATTAGAGAAGACGAGGTACGCAGACCCTATTTAATAGAACTCATACATTCATGCATCCATCTAAAATAAAATTTAATCACATTGGTCAATAGTCCATAATCAATCCCATTTATTGTCATACAAATCACCATATGCATCAATAAATAACATTCATCTCATGAATAATAAACATTCAATATATATATATATATATATATATATATATATATATATATATATATATATATATATATATATGATATCATTTAATGGGTAAATTTAGTTAGTATAAAATCTAATTTTACATCAAAATAAACTCCTTTATTTTAAACCAAATGTAAATCAAAATAAATCTCTTTTATTTTAATTTATCCAATTTTGAATAAAATAAACTATTTTATTTTAATCAAATTCTTTAATCAAAATAAACTCCTTTATTTTAATTATGGAATCCAATTCCAAGTAAAAAAAAACTCCTTTATTTAAGAAAACACAGATTCTTTTCTTATTCACAAATAAATTTTTTTATTTTGAATAATATGAAATCTTATTTCATATCTAAATAAACTCCTTTATTTAAGAAAACATAGAATCCAATTTCAACTCTAATTAGTTATCATGGAATCCAATTCCAACTCTAATTAGTTAGCGTAAAATTTAATTTTAAAATTAAAATAAACTTTTTATTTTAATAATAAAATAATTAAGACACACACACACACACACACACACACACACACACATATATATATATATATATGAAATATAAAAACTTTCCTGGTGATAACTTGATTAACCAACTCGCGCACGGAAGCAAAAGTTGCCTGTGGGTTTTCATATATATATATATATATATATATATATATATATATATATATATATATATATATATATATATAATATGATAACTAATCATATAGTACCGAAGTACTCTAATAACCACAGAATCGGTATTATCAAATTCGTGAGTAACAGGCTTTTCCTTTTTTCTTTATAAATAAATTTCATATAATAAATTATGCCCAATTAAATTGTTCTAAACACATATCAACATACATATCAAATCAAACAATTAATAATTCGCATAAAGGTTTGGCTCTGATACCACTGTTAGGTTTGTGATATTCATGAACGCAATCAAATTGCACAAAATAAGCGGAAACGTGTAAAAATCAGAGTTTAAAATTTTACAAATCATATACCCGGATCATCCTTTATGCACAATTATTAATTAAACTAAAAGATATGAAGAACAAATATCATTCCCTTGAAGATTCGAGCTTCCTCAGGTACAAGTTCACCTCCAATCTATTTTCGCGTTCAATTTGAATCCACCGGGTTTGGTTCCTTCCTTTAATCAACGTTAGCCACCCAAGTGTTTGGCCTCTTGAGGTGATCCACCAAGAAAGAATAAAGATTCAAAAAGATAGGTGTTTGGCAAAATCCTAGTTATTCTATCTCTATAGAAAAAGAGCGTACTCTCCAACAATTGGAATTATATATGTTGTGAAAAAGTCAACAACAACTCTATCACCCATAATAAGACTCCTCTTATTTATAGATGTGGGCAACCCTCCTTAACAATTAAGGAATTGTGTTTTATTTTAATTAATTAAATTCTTTTAATTAATTATGCTCTTAATCTTATTATGGATAATTAATTAAAATCTTTTAATTAATTTACCTCCTAATCTTATTAGGAATATATGAGAGTACTTTTATTAATTAATTTCCAAACTCCTTTAAGAATTAAATAATAATAATAAGACTCCTCTTATTAATTTATATTTAATATTTCCAAAATATTAAATAATAAATATTAAGCTATTTAATTTATTCTATCACCATAGATTAAATTAAATATACTTAACTTATTATTACGATTATGCTATTAACTTCTTAAATAATTATTCTTCCTTTTTTGGTGTGACCCTTTAGGTTTATTATTACGATTATGCTATTAACTTTTTAAATAATTATTCTTCCTTTTTTGGTGTGACCCTTTAGGTTCTCCATATTAAACCGGTTGTGAATAAATCAATTAGAACAATTCTAATCTTATTTAAATAAATAAATTAAAATATTAATTTATTTAAATAAATAATATTTATTCTATAATAGGGATAAGCCTCCCTAGCGATTAACGACTTTCCAGATAATATAAATTTTAACATTAATCATAAAAGAACCTTTGAGTAAATAGTTACCGTACAATTCAATCCTTCCACCATACAATGTCCCAATTAAATATAAGACATGAAATTACTGTCAAGTCTTATTTTATTTAATTATATGTATTTCGACTCTTAAATGCACAACTCTAAATAATGCAAATTAGAAACTCCTTTCTAATTTCATTCTGCCTTGACCAAGGACTACTGGGTTGTCATTTATCGAATCACATAGGAAATTTATCTTCTTTTACTAGAAGCGATATATTCTTTATTGATCATACATTATCTCCATGTACGACTTATTATACCCAAGCATACCCTTTGATATACCCTAAGGTTATTAAGGAATAAGTCAAAGTATAACTCATCATACACAAGATACTATGATGATCTCAAGTCCAAGGATCACTTGTACTACTATTACTATAGGAATTCCTATTGACATGCAAGTAAAACTCCATTAGGTATTCCTTAGCGAGCCACGTTTAGTGAACTTATTCTCTAATAAGCACCTACATACTTGCTTTAGTGTCTCCACACAAATGATCATGAGATCAATCATCCTCATCCAATGAACAAGCAACGTATGTACCAATCTATCCGAATTCACTAATCCCCAATTTAGTAATCAAATGATTAGGAACTATTTTAGTTTTAAGCTTTCTAAGATTTTAGATCTCATTAGAATGATCATCATCATTATTATAAAAGCATTGCTTAAAACTATGAGTTTATCAAATATTATAAAACAGCATCATGTAGATAAGTAAAAGCCTATAATAAATTAATACTTTTTATTAATAAATGAATAAGATTGTTACAAAGTATATGCTTTATCATCAAACATGATTGGCTTGTGTGCATACTACTTTCACTTATTAATTTGGAGATTGATGCAACTTGAAGACCATTGAAGATCAAGAGTAGGAGCTTGAGAAAGATGGAGATTTGCTGACAACATATTTATTCTTTGATCTACTCTTATTTTTGTCTATTAATATTTATTCAATTATGGATTCTTGGTTTTAATTCATTAATCATGAACTAAATCTTTTGTTTAAGATTACAATGGAGCTTATTGCATAGTTTATTTTTAGTATGCTTCTCTATTAATTATTGTGATTATTCTTGGATTGTCTATTATGGTTTGTGTTTGTTGCTTAATTGCCTAACTAACAATTACCGTGATAATCTATATGAACTCGAGAGATGAAGTATATATTTAGATCTGATCATAATAGCATGTGATTGTGTCCTCTACATGGCGTTGGAATTCATAATTTATGTTTAGGATAGAGATATACCTATTCATCGCATGTAATCGGATAAAGAACTTGTGCTTAAAATCCTCTTTAATTGTAATTCACATAGAGATATAGTGGATTAGTTAATTAGGGTGTTCTTCTTAATTCTATCATCTGTGGATTTAAGTTGATTTGAGTATGATACATTGAGAGATGGTCATATTTACTTATGTGTTCTTGATTAACAATTCAGAATAATGAGATTAATTGATAAAAAGTGTATTAATTTAAATGAAGCAATAAGTGAAGTTGTGATCTTAAATCTCCATAATCTGATTTTTAATTAGCGGTAATTAGAATTAGAGTAATTAAATAATTTAATTCATAATCTTAAATTGATTGTTTAAATAAAATTAGTTTGGTTAAGAGTTAGTATTTGGTAATTTGTATTAACAATTCCTCGTAGGAATAATACTCTACTTACACTTTATTACTTGTCGATCACGTATACTTCCGTGTTGTGCGTAATTAAATTTTACCCAACAAGTTTTTGGCGCCGTTACCGGGGAATTAGTTTAATATATTTTTTTGCCAATATTAGCTTCAATCAAATTAGTCTTAATTTAAACATATTTTAAATTTATTTCTCTTCCTATTTTTCTTTCTTTTCAGGTACCATGGATGGATGCAATTATCAATGGTCATATATGAATATGACACCACCAAGGGACACATGAATTGATGGACTCAATGCATTTTTTGCATTGTCAGCACAAATTGAAACACTTTCGAAGAGGTTGGATGTTATTGCAGCCCAACGTATTCCAAAGATCGTAGTATATTATAATTATTGTGCTGGCAATCATCCGAATCATCAATGCATCGTCAGATTTGGATCAATACAATATGGGAGTGATAACCTCAACAACTATTCTTATCCCAGTTATCATCAAGTTTGGGGGTATCACCCAGATGCACCATGGAGCTATAACTATCAAGACCAATACTCTGCTCCAAATCCAACATACACTTCGGAATTCTCATGTCAACTTCCATTGCAAGAAGAAAAATCAAATTTGGAGGAATTCATGTCGAAGCTCATAGCAAACCAAGAGGAGAGGATGATGAGTCAAGAAATATCGAGCCATAATTTTTAGCACCAGATGGAACATCTCATCAGCACTTTAACCCATGGTCCTCAATACATGGATTCCAAAACTAAGACAGATAATTCAGGGGTGGTGGAATTGTTATCCAAGTTCGTAGGATCAAATAAGGAGAGGAGGATTAATCAAGAGCGGTCAATTCAGAATCTTCAGTATAAGATAGATCAAATGTTCAAAGCCTTGAACAACTGTCCCCAATATAATTGGTGTTATGACATGGATTCCGAGATTAACGAAGTGCCCGAACCAAATCTACAACTGGATGAGACACGAGATGTTGAAAAAGAGGAGACAAGTGGGGATAATGAAAATAAGGTCGATGAAAAACTAACTATGAGTACCAACGAGGATGAGCCGATGTTATTAGTGCCCCAAGTTTCTTCTCCGCCAAAGATCAAGGGTCCTGTTAGATTTGCAAAACTGTGCCCGCTTGGTAGTCATGTCGTCGGCAGCTAGTACAAATGTGAAGCCATGGTGGGATAAGGAGGAGAAGATAAAAGAAGAGCCCGTTGTGCTTGCCAAGCCTCAAAGCCCCAATTGAATCATAGGCTCAACGGACGGAAAAACACCTAGTTATTCAACATTCTCAATTGGACACTTATTTAAACAAAGCATGCTAGGGGACTTTAATTCGATAGCCATCACAAATGGGAACCTACCAAAAGTTACATTATTTATGATGGATGGAGGGTTCCTCAATTATCAAAGAGGAATTGGATAGTGCTGACCAGACAAAGTCAGGCTGAAAGACTGTAATCCAAGCGCTAACTAGGAGGCAACCCAGAAATTTTTATATTTATATGCTTTACTAGTTTATTTAGTAGATAGGAATTAATTTGCTTATTAAGTTCTTGTAACGACTCCAAAATTCATACAATAATATTCACCTTCTCGATCGTTAACAGTACAACTTTAATCTATCTTTACATCATTATTCGATATTAAAATCACTAAAAATGTGAAATATTTAAAACTTTTATACATTTCCTTCTGTATTGCCCTAAATTGCAACCTTTACATACTTCTCTTCGATTCAAATTTATATCATGAATCGTTACAACAAAATGACTATATAAAGTCTTACATCATAAATAGATATCTATATACACTGGATATCTCAACTTACAATTCAACATGTTACATTCAAAATACTAAATACATTTCTTATAAAACATAAGTAATCTTCGTGAATATGGATCTCTATGATTCACTTAGCACATATCCTTACCTTGAAATCTTGTCCTGCAAAAGTGGTTATTTGCAAGGTTGAGCTCGACAGCCCAGCAAAATCTAACAGTTTTCATGCATCACATAACACATAATAACATGCTCGATATACATCTCATAAATATTGGACTAACATAACATACATGTTGTAGTTCATATAACAAGTATAAAGATTGAGTTCCTTACTCAATCAACATTCAGTACTCAATCAACGTAGTCATAAATTTACTTTAACACTTCATACTTTCAACATGTATAACATATCATGCTCGCTTACAACACAGATAACATATCATGCGATTTAAAACAGTTCATCAAGTCCACGTAGAAAATAGGAACCGAAAGACTTGCCTTGATCGTTGTTTACCAATAATAGATTAACAGCTTACAGCTATCTACACTTCACATGCCCTACATAATTATATAATCATACACATTAAATATTAGTCACATAACAACACATAGTAATTGTAATGTAAACTCTACTCCACATCTCATAATCCTTCTTGTTAATTAGCACACAATGTTCAATTAGATTGTGTTAACTTTTCAACTTATGTAATATTCGAGATTCATTCAAGTGTTCTGGATGAAAAAATGTGCCCGGTCCAACTGCCGGGTCAAACTGTCAATCTGTGTCAAATGAGTCGGATCTCGAACACAGGCCATCCAATCTGTTATCATCACGGATCCAGGAACCGTATCCCCCATGAACTGAGTGGCACGGGTCTGGGCTCCGATGGTACGAGGGAACCACCAGCGGTATAATGCCTCCTAGGTATAATAACCCTCTGATAGAGTGTAGCCGTCAATGCCCATCAATGGGATATCATCAATATGTGATTGCAACACAGGCCAATAACGCCTGGAAGGAGGCACGATCGGTACACGAATCTCTCCAGTGGTGCTCCTAATAGCACGCTCTCCTAAATAGAGCTCCCATCCTTCATCTATGAAGAGAGGAATCCAGCAGGTGGATATCACATGCTCGACACCAGTCGGTTATCCATCCTCAAAGCTGATAGTCAAATGTTCCCCAGAGTAGGGAACCTTAGTGATGGCATCAGCTGTCAACAACTCCAAATGTAAGCAACAATGGGTGAAACCCTCAGCTACAAGAACCTCCGCCAAAATGGAGTGGGGCCATCGTCGTCCTCGTGGATAGGTGTCTAAACCTAACACACTCACAAGACGCTAACATGGGAGCCTCTCATAGGCCCAAAACTACCAACCCAAAGGCAAACATCTGCTGTCAATGAACACTCTTATCCTGTACATGGGAAATCAAAAGAGAATACTCACCAGCAGAAACGGGTAAAATTCTAGCCAAGCCTCTGTCATGCCCTACAAACGCATGCGCATTCCCCTAAGAAAATAGGCAAAGGTGTAGGAGCCTCAATCATACTCTCTAATATGGTACACCTCTCGCGCGACGCTGATCAAAGCGAATGACACCGTGGAAAAGTTACATGCTATGAAACAACCCCTGATAATAACCAAGAACAATCCCCAAAGAATGTGATACCTGACTCTCATATCAACAGGTATAGGCTCACTCAATAGCCCACTTATAGCATATACGCTCAATGGACCTGTATGGATGGTCCTTCCCTTGAGCTCCTCAGCCGGAACTCCTAATAAGGATTTGACGGCAGATGGGGTAATGTTCGCCATACATGGCACTGGCGGCCCTCCAAACTCCATACCGGTGATAAACCGCTAATCCATCGGCGTCATCATCATCTCATAATCTAACAAATAGAGAGACTGAGTCTGGTGAAACCAGCGCTCAGACAATGCCCTGAGGTAACCCCACGGACAACGACAGGGAAGAATGAAAAATAACGCCCCAAAACCCCAATCATGCACAATACCTCGGTAATCTGGATGTAGAGCCTGATACAGGGAGTGTATGCTAAATCAGTTCCCTAGAAGCTGGGTGAAGCCGGGAACCTACATCAAATGCAGATCAACATCAGAATCCTTGCTCCTCGTCAATAGGAAAAAGGAAGATTAAACCCAGCTTTTACCTCGTTTGCCTGTAAGTAAACTAAGGGGTGGCGACTCAAATCACCCAGAAGATCTGGAATAGCCACCTAAATGCCTGGAAGATCTCTGCGGGGAGCATTGGCAGCAGGAGCTGGAGCCGCTACCGGTACATCCTCCTCTTTGTCCTCGACATCCGGTATATCAACCCGGACATAATGAATCACCGCCTCCACCAAACGACGAGGCTATCTAACTGAACGGGGTTGAGGCACTTCAGAAGCCTTCCTCCGCACACCTGAAGTGGTCCTACGGGAACCACTTGACTGATCCGGATCCATAGTATATGGACACAAGTCTCCAAATATTTTAGTAAGGGTGTGGTAAATTCTAACCTGGAGCTTTTCAAATGCATTTTATGACTATATGCATGCATGCATTACTTTAACATACGCTTACAATAGAGTTAAAAATGCATGTCTACCCAATGCCTAGACTTTTGGAGAATTTTGCCAGAGTCTCCTTTGTAAACATGACTATCCACATGCACATAGGTATGACTAGGTGGCCATTCAGTAACACCCTTACCCACAGTCATAAACATCCTATAATGCATGAACATGTCAAAGTTATAATCCGTAAGGGAAGCGTAATTACCAGGATTACTTTATTTTCTTTCCTTTTGCTCATTTGTCCTCAAATAGGATAAGAAATAGCAGAAAAAGGTACCAATTTGACTGTTTTAAAAGTAAAATTTTTTCACATCATTATGTTCGGCATGGTTTAATACTAACATTTACTATGTTGAATATTTTTTATCAAGTCATATGAGCATGCATATTCACTACTATGTGTTTAGACGTATTTCATATGATAACTCATTTTCCAACGGACGAAAACTGGAAAAGAAGACATGCATATGTTACCAGGATTGTGTGAAACACTTGTACGGTAACAAAATTTGCAGAAAGACTCCCGAACTCAGCAAATCTGAAGAAGACCTCTCGGATTCTGTGTGGCACAGTTTGAAAATGACTTGTGAAAGCAGCATGCAGCTTAAAACCACCCACGGTTGGCTGTAGGTGTACCTGCGGCTCCCTTGGGTGGGGCCCACCCCTCCTACTCGATCCAGTTTGAGTTACAAAGGAGGTTTCACAAGTTGAAACAGTCAAATAAGGAGAAAAGATGCTACGCAATTGAGTGAAAAAGCCTGAAATTCTGGTTTTCAAGACCGAACTGCGGGTCTTTCTATCACGCATTAGTATTCACCCCAAACACAGGGTTCGTGACACCAATGATCACAGTTGTTACAAACTACACTCGACAATACCTCACAAAGGTCTGATGCCGTTAGTTCGGGGTCGTAACTCCAAAGAACCTTTCCCCAGTGAGAATTTCATACAATCATCCGTTGATGCACATTTCAAAGAGGGTCAAGCAACCTTAACGTTCTTTCAGCTGTTGGCAAGTAAATCTAACGAAGCGTCGGAAGAAATCTGATGACATCTTCCGTTGATGCACATTTCAACGAAGGTCAAGCAACCTTGACAACACTCAGCCGATGGCAGGTAAACCCATCAAAGCATCGAAGGCCATTCGATGATTTCAGCCATTGATGCAAGCATTAATGTAGGTAAAGCAGCCTTGACGTCATCCCCAACAAGAATTCAAACCGTTGATGCACATTTCAGCGAGGGTCAGGCAGCCCTGACAACACAAGCTGTTGGCAGTAACTCTGACAGAATCTTAGAAGAACCTGGCGATACAAACTAGGGAAATCATCCTCATCAGAAAAGATCGATGATGAAATCTGTTATACAAAAATTTCATCCCCCTAAAGTCACTTGCACATGAGAGGTACATCAATAGTGGAAAGTCTGTACTAAGAATTAAAGACTTTGGTGATAACCTCAACGTCAACATCTTGGAAGTTTGTGAGAACTTTGGAGCACACATTCAAGCAGTTCATCAGAGTCATTAGTGATCGCTCCAATTCCCATCAGAAGTCATGGGAACAAACAGTCATCACATCCCGTTGGAGAACATTCTAACGAACCACACATATCATATATTTGCATCATTCTGCAATACATTACATCATGAATATCTTGTTATATTTCAAGTGTCTAGTATTCTTTATCCTATCCATGCCATTACATTGCATGACTATGATAAAGAGGGGCAACTGTAGACACTCGAAATTTTGCATTCCGGTTACTAACCTTGCAGGAGGGCAAAGTTGTATTCTAGAGATAACCCTGGAAGTTAAAGCAGCACAGTCCCGGAGACAACCCCGAGATACTCAGTTTGCCATCTCGGAGATAACCCTGAGATATTCAGTCCAGTCTCGAAGATAACCCCGGGATACTCAGTTTAAACCTCGGAGATAATCTCGAGGAATGAAGTTCCAGTTTCAGAGACAACCCCAGAATCCTCAGTTCCATCTCGGTGACAACCCCGAAATCTTCATTTCTAATCCCGTAGACAACCCCGGGAAACTCAGTTTAACCTCGGAGATAACCCTAAGGCATGCAGTTACAGTTCCGGAGATAACCCCAGAAATGCTTGTTTCAAACACATGCGATTAGCTTCAACACTCGGTTATAGCCCCGAGGCACTCAGCTCCAAATCCAGAGATAATCTTGAGAGGACAAGCATTCAGCACTTGTAGCAGCCCAATCTCAGAGATAACCCTGAGCAACGACTGCTAAACCAGCCCAAATCGGAGATAACCCCGTTGAGGGGCAAAATCATCATTTTGCCACCTCGATCCCATATTGCGCCGTCTTAGCAAATATTTCAACATACACACAGAAGTGTCCTACAAGAACCAATAGCTTTAATCCCGAGTTACAACTATATAAGACAACACACCGGATAAAATTTGAAGCTTGAAGACCTGGGCATGGTCCCATCTTCCCGACTTCGTACAACCTCTATCCCATGTCACTGCGTAGCTCTCGATAATTGCATGCCATAAAAGGTCTTACACACCTCGATCGGATGCCCGGATTGAAGTTCTGAAAGTTCGAGCGAACATCACGTTGCACGCGTACATGTACTTCGAGACGGCTGGACTTGCGGATCCCGGGGCACCCTGGGCAGCCGCAGGTGCATCTGCGGATCCCCCCTCTATAAGTAGAGGGCTTGGGACAACCATTTTGAAAAGAGAAAAAGCGAGGAAGCCCTGTCCAATTTGCTCTGTACACACTATAAACTGAGTGCTTTCTCATATTAAACACTTGTGAGCTTATATTTGGCTATTTTTTGCCGGCGGGAGCCGAGTGTTCATCCATTTAAAGCTATTGAAGTCTTCTTTGGAAGTCCACTGTAAGCCTTCTTACATCATTTAAAGCCTTTTCTACACTTCTTGCACACACAGTTGTTCACATTGAGAGTCGTGTTGCGTGCGTATGCCCGGACTTCAGTCCGTGGCTTTTTTATTTCTTTTATATATATATATATATATATATATATATATATATATATATTTGTACTAACATCATCGAGTTATAGCTCGATTGAGCCTGGATTTATATCCAAAGCGTTTATTACTTATATATATATATATACTTATATATAAACTATTGTCGAACTCTGTTCAATAAGCCTAGATTTATATTCGGAGCGTTTACTGCTTTTATAAATATAAATACTTATATATATTATTGCCATCAAACTCTATTTTATTTAGCCTGGATTTCACATCCGGTGCGTTTACCGCTTATATATATATATATATATATATATATATATATATATATATATATATATATATTGTCCCGCCTAGAGTTTACTTCATGACGGTTGATCGTTTTTATTGCTTTATTTACATTTTTTGTCCCGCCTGGAGTTTACTTTGTGGCGATTGATCGTTTTTACTGCTTTATTTACATTTCTTCAATCCCCCATGGAGGTGCTTCGTGGTGGTTGATTGTCTCTATATATATATTTACAGCTTATATATATAACTATTTACAGCTTTCATACAAATTGCTACATCATGTGAGCCTAGAAATCGTGTGATCACATATTCAGTGTCCTGAATCTAGATTCGGTTCCTGTGATGGATATTTTTAGCTGTACATGGCTTGTAAATTATTCCCGTATTTGAATTTCCTTAGATGGCTCTCATGCCCATAAGGAATTTAGAACTGCTATATATTTTATTTTCTCGAGGATGCCTCGCATCTAGAAAATAAAAGCAACTAAGCCGAACATTTAATAAAATGAAAGTATCAAAGGCCTTAATTACTATTGAGCATAAGGGTTTGAAAAACCTCTTTCACAAAACATCATTGTTATATCTTGTTAAAAATGAACTTTTATACAAAATTCAAACCCTTTGTATATAGGTGCAAACGAGACATAACACTACTTCTAGATAATTGCACATTGACCCACAGACACACACATTCATATAATAATTTAATTGAAAAGTGGCGGTCACCGTGATAACACGGATGTCGGGGGGGAGGGGTGCCTAACACTTTCTCTCAGCATAATCAATCTCCCGGACCCTAACAAATCTCGGTTTCACAGACCAGTTAAATAGTGTCATATCACTAGGTCAATGTGCAAACCTTTTCTCGGATGAGTTGGTGCGACCATTTAAAAATATCAACTGGCGACTCTTACAGTCCAATCGTCGATATATACATGTTGAACCTTTTCACAACTTATTTTTTCAAACAAATCTCACCTAACATGAGAGCACCAAAAGACAAGAAGAGAAAAGAGACAAATAAAAATCCCGACGTCGACATCCATATCAAAATATTAAAAATTATTGATTATAACTTCAAATATTTTTTAAAACTTGAATATCATTTTTAAAATATTAAAATCATTTTTAACTAATTTATTTAATATAATTATTAAATTAATTTAATATCATTAATATTAAAATATTATTAAAATTCATGTCAAATTATTAAAAGTTAATTTTTAAAACAAATTATGAATTTTTCATAATTAATTTATATTATTTTCTTTTTATTTAAATTTAAAAAATTAATTTTCATTAAAATTGTTACTAAAGGCTTATCGCGACAAAAATTATCGCTATAGGTGTTCTTGAGTCGTGAAGAACAGTCTTGGTCAATTCTTTGTAGCCTACTTTGACCATTTTTAATTCTTAGTTCATGATGTTTCTAGGCATGAGAGTGTATCAATGATGTAGTGCTAGTGTAATAATATAGGTACTAATCAATTTCAAGGTCTAACTATATCATAGGAAGAAGATATTGATGGCTACACTTGCTGTCAGAGCTGTTTTTGAGTTTCTGGGTTACCCAAGTTTCTGAGTTACCCAAAAACTCTGACAGTGATGAGTAGTCTTTTTGGGGCTCTAATAACTTATATTTTGCGCATAATTTAAGTGATTCAGTGTCACACTTTTGTAGTATACATGTAAATGTTCAAAAATGTTACACTTATCATGCTTAACATTACATAAGCAAGATCTAGCATGATCAAAGAACCTGCCAAAACTTGTTCTTGAAATTTTTGGAAATTCCAGAAATTCATCTTTGCAGTTTGGTCAACCCATATTTGACCATTAATATCTTGGATTCTAGTTATGATTTAGGTGTTCTAGTGTCATGGTTTAGGTGTTCTAGTGTCATGGTTTGGTAGTCCATATGTCAGAGCATAAAAGTTATACACTTTCATAGCATACAACAACACAATTGAGAGATCTAGGCTCTGCAAAAACCTGTCAGACAGTTTCTGGGTTTTCCAGAATCCAGTTTTCTCCTACTGGTCAACCATGTTTGACCATTAATAACTTGAGATCTGGACATGTTATGGACATGATTCCACTTCCAGATTACTCTCCTCATGATATACTATAACAACGATACACTTAGTCAGTCTAATAGTTAATAGATTTAGATCTAGAGGCTCTGACATTTGACTGTCAGACCTCATTTTTAGGGTTCTTAACAGTTTCTTAAATATCCATTTTCATGCATTTAAATGTTATGGATCCATGATATATCAACATAGATCACTAAATAACATCACATACCACATATTTAAACTACAAAACATAAAATCTACTAAGATAATCTTAAAGATCTAGAATGAATTAGGGTTTATACCTTCTTGAACTCACTTTTGAATTCCACTCTTTTGATCTGATCTTGGGTGACTAAGAGGTGTTTTTGGCTTAACTTTGGATTGAATTTCACTCATAATTTCATGGGTTAAGAGAGAGAGAGAGAGAGAGAGAGAGAGAGAGAGAGAGAGACTTGGTTAGATTTAGTAAGTAAAGTGAGGCTTTATTTAGCTTTTCTCTTTCCTAAAAATCCAATCTTCGATTCAATGCATGTGGTTGTTGTTGGGTGTTAAAATTTGGCTGATTTGAGGGATTTTAACACATGCGAATATCTTCCCTTTGATGACTCACAAGATTTAGTCTTATATTTTAGTAAAAGATAAGATAAAAGGGTATTTCTATAATTTCGCACCTATTAAGGGTATTTTGGTCATTTTCTCAATAATTTGAAGGGTAATCTAGTCATTTCACATGTTTTACGTAACTCTTAACCCTTATGGTTTGATACTTAATATTAGGGTTTAAGATTCTCATTTAGGGTTTAGTGTTTCTAAAACTAAAATTAGAGTTTCTAACCGATCATTAGGGTTTCCTAACTGAACATTAGAGTTCCTAATATAACATTATGGTTTAGCAATATTATACTTTATTTGAGCAATACTTAACCCTTAATCACATATTGCACATACACGTACCCCCTACAATATACCCCATATATAATAATCTCTTTCAGTTAATAAACCATACGAATCCCTCTCAAATTTTTTTAATCAATACACTATTTCCTGTCTAGGTTTTATTCTCTAATCATTATTTAATCATTCAAGATTTTATTAATCTTATAAATTTTTGAGTTGTCACATTCACCATTTTTTCTAAGAATTTTGCCCTCGAAATTACATCCTACTACACTCTACTTCTTCTATTCACCAAAAATAGGTTTTTAACCTTTATCCAAGCATACCATATTCTCCTCGCATTTAATGAGTTCATGCTATTTCATATCCATCATCACATCCAACCACGACTTCACTCTAAAGAGTTAAAACTTTTCATTTTATTCTGATGGGTTATATAGACCATGAACACATAGTTTTAACGGTATTTATACCTTAAAACGGTAAATTACTAGGTATGTTTACAATCACAAAGAAGGTAAACTACCAGTACTAGTACTTTAGGTGAATTAGTATATCGTACATTTACGTCATGTACAATGTATCAATCATGTCTGGCGAATATTTACGGTACTAGATTGAATTATTTTATCCAATCGGAATATCCCCTTTTTCACGGTTGTTCACCTCAGACTTATCATAAGATTCTGCACCAAAATAATTCGGATCAGCATAAGCTTTTAAAGAACACTTTAAATTCCCAGGTTGTGTTTGATAAACCTGGGAATTAAGATCTGAATGATTATGATGTCTTAATAAATTAGATCATCTAATTGGTTATGAGGTCTGAATCTAAAAAATTATTTGATAACTAAAAAATAAGTTGTCTCTTAATGACACTATTTTACCATTTTAAAGGGTAAAATTTTATTTAATAATTTTAAATATTCAATTTAATAAAAATGAGTGCATAATATTGTTGAATATATTTATATTAAAAATAATTATCAAAAAAATTTCATTAAGAGGTACCTCTTAATTATTAAGATTTCATTTTCTGTCTTACCGATTAAGAGGCATTCAGAGGTAACAAAAAAAACAAACAACATCATGACTCTTAGTGAATAAGAGACAATCTATTAAGTGACAATCAGATGTAAACAAACACAAGTCTTCTAGCAGTTAACTTAGGCACTCTAGGGGTCAACCAACTTGCTAACTATTTATTAATTGAATTAACTGCTAACTAAAGCCAACTAACTGCTCTATGAAATTTAAACCAGACGACTCCCTTTTCTCCACTATGGGTTGTCGGATTAGGCTTAGAAAAGGCTGCAATTGGCTTTATTTTAGACCAATACAATAACCCATATCCCTAAAATAATTGAAAGAGACTTACAAGCATACATGAAAAAAGTTATTATGGCCCAATCCTGAATTGTATTTATCACTTTTATTTTTGCTAACAAACATACTTAGCACATACATTATTTAAAAATGATGGATTCATGAATCACTAGTACAAAATCATAAATAAACAACATTTAAAAGATCACGTTTTTATAAAAAATGTTGTGGTATTTTTTTCACAACTTTTTTTTAATAAAACGTTGTAGATATATATAAAAAAATATTATTTATTTATAAGGGGCAATTTTTAATTTTAAATAGATAATATTTTAAAAAAAAAAACGTTATCTATGTAAAAAATACGGGGCAAAAAACCATGCTTAAATGAAAATTTTAAAACACGGACAAAACCAAAAACCTAGTTACTCTAGTTTCATATAGCTACCACATCTCCATTATTCATACTAGAAAATCATCAGCAACCAACAACATCACAAAACTCACCGCCGGCGAGACTCCTTGAACGTTTCCCATCTGACTCATCACTTTCTTCTTGCCGATCATCTCTTAGTCACGAAGAAGTACAGTAAGAACATAGTTTTCAGCCATCCCCAGCTCCCCAAATTCATCATCCTCTAGTTGAATTAGTGGCGGCATAAAATCTTTCCGTTTCTGCTGCTGAAGACGTCTTCAGCGGTGCGTGGAAGGTCGGGGCGAAGGAGGAGTAAGTACTACTGGGATGAGGCCAATGAGGTCACTTTCTTCGACTATCGGGAGAACGAGAAGTGAAAGAGCAGTGAAGAAGGCGACGTTAGGGTTTATGGTTCTTGGATTTGCCTTCTGTTTGATTTCATTCTTGGTGATGGCTGCTGACCGGAATAAGGGTTGGGCTCTTGATTCCTTCCACCGTTACGTTGAGCTCAGGTTTATTAATTTCACTTCCCATCTCTCAATCTATATTATGTATCTGTATTATACATTTATACTCTTTCAGTTCACAAAAAGATTTTTACACAAGACGAAGGAGTATAATTTTCATTACAACTGTTCCCCTTATTAGTCTTATAATTCAATTGCTAAATCCTCTTCTCGCCTGATAACCTCCAATTGCTAATATTCATATTTTTATAGCTTTGTGTTCATCCAGCCAAAAAGGTGTGACAGGGACTTTTGGCTGCTATCGAGGGACTCTTATCAAAATGTTGTTATACACTGAAGAAGAGCATATTAATGCTTTTGGTAAGTTGTGAATTAAGCTAATAATGTTTAAAGACATCTGGTAACTTATCATAATACGTTTTTTACAAAAGAAAAATTAGTGTGTGCAACAAATGGTAATGTGTAGGAGGATTTTTGGATGCATTTAGTCTTTGTTTGGGTCAAAATTTAACATTTGCTGGTTCGCTTCAGAAGTTATTTATATTGTCAATATTGTTGTCAAAGTGGTATTATTGCTGCATTTTATCAGTCTTCTAGCAAGTTGTTTGTTTGTTTTCCCTGTTTAACTAACAACTTTTTACACTAATTTTCATGTATGCAAATGATTGATGGTGGTGATAAATGTTCCTCTATTCTTTTGAAGAGCTTCCTTCATGTCGATCTTCTAGTCTCAATTTAGCAAACTTCATGACATCATCGATAAGTTTGTTGAATGTGGTCTTCGCTCTCTGGCTATTGCAAAACAGGTGAATTTAGTTATATTGTAGTTTTCATTTATTGAGTTAACGAATTTGGCCCACAAATGATACAAGTGTAGAATTGACACTTTTTTGATCTCATGCTATTCTTTCTTCTTGGTAGCAGGCAGTGCCAGAGAATATTAACCATGCTATTCTTTCATATTGACCATCTCTTTGATAATATAGGACAATTATAGTTTGTGTTAGATATTTTCTTATGTTCTTATATATAGTTATAGTTGATGGATCATGGATGTACAAGTATCTTCATCATGCAAAGCCGTGGGATTGCTCTTTGTTTGATAAAGTTGGTGTACTTATTCATATGGTAGCTGCATTAATTCTTTCTCGACTCTAGTGCTTTCTATAGACGACCATATAAATCCCGTGTCTATGAAAAAGAAAGAAGCTAATAACTTTATTTACTTCAGGTTTGGCTACTGGGATGTATTCAGGTCTCACCTATGGGAATTAACCTTTAAAATTGCTCACATTTCTGAATTCTAAACTGAGTCATGTAAGTGAACCTTGAATGAATAATTACTTGACTGGATCACATACGCTGCGTTTAGTTGGTTTTCTCTGTCGGCTTTGAGTGTAGATTCTTATTACCCTTGTTGTGAAGACCAACTGTGAACTAGTTGAGGTTATTATGTTTATCTATCCTGCAAATGTGAATCTGATCCGACAGGTTGCTAAAGGTTGTGCTCTAGAATGTGCTATTCTTAGTCCGACGTTCAACGTGCGAGAATTCCAGGTGAAGATTTCTCTCATCCATTAGATTATGTATATATTTTTTCCACTTGTGTGGTGCTAGTCTTTGCTGCTGACCTGATGTAATAGTGGTATACTTAAGTACTTACTACTAACTAGGCAACAAAACTGCTGCTTTAGAATCATGAGTTTGTACCCCTTTCACGTATAGTTTTTGCTATGCTAAGCAAACCTTAGGTTTGAGGAAATAAGTACTAGTTTACTTGTGCCACTTTGTCTCATTACAGAGTTGTCATGCCTACTTTGTTAAATTACTGATATTTTTTTGTTTATTTTCTCTCTACTATAAAGAATAAGTTGGTTTTATTAAATGGTAGTATTAGTGGTCCTTTGTATCCATAGTAAAACTAGTTTAGTTGCACAACATTCACATCTATTGGGTATGCGTCTGACATCTAATCTGTATGCTTCTTTGGACAAGTATTTCACATAACCTTGTTTGTTCATAATTTGCTGCTTATTTCTCTATGTTATTAGTCATTCATCTAAAATGTAGTGCACTAATATTTCTTCTTGATTTTGGTTGTTGAGCATGGTCAAGTTCTGACTGAATACTTGATGCAGCTGCTTGTATGACGTGGGAATTAGCAGACTCGGGCAATGAATTCATTACATCTGTTATTAATGGAGCTGATTTAGTTCCTACATACTCAGCTGCTTCTGTGGATGACTTGCGTGCTGAGGTTCAAATCCTGGACTGTTAGTTGAAAAGTCTTCTATTTAATTGTCTTGCCAAAAAATAAGCCTAAATTTCTTCTTTGCTTCCTTTTCAAATAAAGTATAATCTCATTACCTTCTCCATTATAGAGATTTCTATACTTGGTTTTTAAATATAAAAAAGATTGTTATAAGGAAGTGTATCTAGAATTGCACAAAATATTTGCATTTCTTCCTGCTTTGTCCTTCAGTTATTCTTCCCTTTATTGACATTGATGCTTAGTCTGGAAATTATTTTTTTGTGTCCTTGACAACTTCATCTATGATGACCTCTTGTTGACCATCAGCAAAATGGTTTACTATATCACTATGTTGCATGGTCACATGAATCTGAGTGCCCTCACCTTGAATGGAAATATATTGTAATGTTGATTCCCTGATATCTGACAGAACTTGTATGCTTGGCACAAACGACAAACAATAGGGTATTTCTTGTCTGCTCAACACGACTGTGCGCAGGGCTCATAGTACAAATTATGGCAGTTCGCATTACCTCCTAGAAAGTTTTGTAGTATGCGTGTCAGCTTGGAATTTCTGTAAGGTACATGTCCATTTTCCCCTTTGATGCACCCAGACATAGCAATATACTCACAGCAAATAAATATAAACACTCCAAATAATATCGAGTTTTTGAGGTCATCAGGCCAAAAAAGTGAGTAATTGTGGTAAATAAAGGTACAACATGCGTACTTATTGATATAACATGGATGAGTTTGTAAAAGTCCTCTTAGTTTTATTTTTTTACGGGCAAGGGGTGATTTAGATGTTGGGGAGGGTAAAATCAATATTTTTCAGGATCATAAGAGGAACCTGACTCAGTGTTGCTAAAAAAGGAAAACATCAAAAGTAATCAAAGTTAGTATAGGAAATCATTGATTCACTTTACTGAGAATTGCTATTACTATGTTTTTAAGTTTTTAATGTAAAATGTTTGCACCTAATTCCGCCTTGAAAATGAGTTCCTAGATAAAAATCAAAACTAAAGATGTCACTGTCAGCACCCCCAACGCCATAAACTATTATTATCACCAATGCTTATTAGCTCCAAAGAAATGTTCTGCAGATGTTACACCTTACAAGTACGTGATTTTGAATCTCCAACATTTAGCTCAGTTAATTGTTACACTACATGAGGTGCTAAGCAAGTTGACTAATGATTGAATATATCAATTAAAGGAGACAATAACAGGAACTACCCTGATGAAGTTTTGATATTTCTTCCTATCAGGTATCAACAGTTGTATAGTGTTCGATGGTAACTTGGAGCGACTATGTAGTGGATCAGAGTTCATATATTGTTCATATCTCAATTTTAGGATATACAATAAAATTACAAAATTATCAAGTGCTTATCCGACCTTCAATAATTGCTTATCTATTCTACAGCGAAGTCCGAGATATTTTGATTTCCCAACAAGAAGTTGGCAAATGTGTTACAATTGTGGTAAAAATGATCACAATGCAGTAGAATGTACCATGGAGAGAATGAAGAAACCTTGCTATATTTGTGGAGGTTTAGAACACACTGCAAAGCACTGCAAGCAAGTATATTAAATTTTAAGTTCTATTTACCTTGATCCCAAGATTTTCAGTGTTCCTAGGACCCAATTTATTTTTGATGTCCTGTCTGCATAGCTTTCTATTTGGACTCCAAGAATGTGTTTCTTTCTTTTGTTATTTTCTTGTAGCATACTTAGTGTGGGCAAAGAAATCCGTTATGAAGAAGAATACTCATATTTACCCACAACATTATATAGTATGTAATATGAAAGAAGAATACTCATAACAGTCTCTCTGGAGCAATTCCTTTATCAATGGCTAACATGACCCAACTTACATTTTTGTAAGTCTTTGTTGACTTTTATGAATGCTACAGTTTCTCTTCAAAGATCTGCATCTTATAATGGTTTTGTTTTTGTGTGGATTTATTTTTCAGCGTATGTGAGTAGCTACATGTAGAGCCTCGAGTTAACGGTGGATATGTGCAGGGTTAGATGAATGTACGTATTTTGGGTTTTGGGAGAACCCAGGCTTTTTTGCACATGCTTAGGTAGTAGCTTAATTTTATGGATAGTTTGGCTTATTTTGTGGATGTAATCAAATTCACAATTCAATATAGTAGTAATTTATATTTAAAAGTGAATTTGAGATATATATATGGATAGTTTGGTATATATTTTGTGGATGTAGTAATTTGAAACTATAAATGAATGGTATTATTGGGATGTATTTTGAATGGTTGATACATTTTGGCTTTAAATTTAAATGAGAATTTAGACCTTTTAGCTATATATTATGGCATTAGCAGATTGCAGGTGCACTGGTATTATAGGTGAACCAGAAATTTTTTTTTTCAAGTCAATCCACAACATTTTAAAAACGTTGTATAATGTGTCTAAACGTTGTCTTATATATTAAACTACAACATTTTAAGCCAGAAAACGTTGTGGAATACCATCTACTATGTTTTCAAGCATATACTAATTTATGAAAAACAAATCTACAATATTTTTTTCTTAAAAAACGTTGTATAATGTGTTTAACTACAACGTTTTAAAAACGTTGTATAAGGGTGTCAAATAGATAACACCTTTAACCATGACGTTTTTCTGATTGAAACCACAACTTTTTTTACGCGTTATCTATTTACTGTTTTGTAGTAGTGAATTCTAAATAATTCATGTTAGTACCCCATTTCTTTATTTGTTATTAAATAACACTTTTAATTATATCTTAATATAATTAATTCTTTGAACACATATATATCTTTATATCAAGAATCTTTTTTAATTAAGTCATGTTGGCTTTCCTTTTCATTCTTGATATTAAAATATTATTATATTAAAGAAAACTCGATCTTCCCCCTTTACTATACAAGGTCCTAAGATATATAAGTTAATAAGCAATAAATAAATTAATTCCACATCAATTAGGTATAAATAAAAAAAGTATACTTAAAATTTGACATTATATTAACTGAATATTATATAGAATTTTCTAGGTCATTACAGTTAGACCGCACGATAGTTGGCTGCCTACGTACTCCCGTGTATGAGAGAAATCAGGTCTACGTAGTTCCTGCTTAATGTGAAGTCCTGATTTAATTTGATTTATTTTTCTGAGAAGGATGTTGACTAGCAGGGTTCAGACATAGTATCTTTTAACAGAGTTTGAATTGATAAGTTGGGAAAATTCTTTGTGACGTCCCCAAATCTGGGTCACTTTTACCTCGGACCTAGTACGTTACGATACATCATTTCTATAACTATTGCGGAAGATATAAACATAAATTATTTATAGAATAAACTTTTACAACATATTCCCCAAGGTCTATAACCTTAACTTAGTACATACCTTCAATATCTTACAAGATTTACAATGTCATTTGCATCAGAAAATTTACTAATTCTAACTGCATAATAATCCAATTCTGGAATTTACCTCTGCCTTTGCCTTTATTCAAGCATTCATCTTAATCTAAAAATTTTATCATGATATAGCAAGGGTGAGCAATAATTTTACCCAACAAGTTTAAGTACAATGAAGATATATCATGATTGAAAAGAAAGAATAAGATGTCAAACTTTCAACAATATAATGATTGTGAAAGAGCATAAATCAATTTTACTGATTGAATGATTGAATTAATAATGCTAAGTGGTCAACAATGAACATGAAAAAATTTAACTGAACCATATGGTAATGAAGGTGATCAACCTTTCATACCTGATGAACATATACAACATGCACAATGTGCGAATCAATCATAGATGTAGTATAATTAACAATGATTAACCACAAACATGCTTTGAAATAACAACTCAAGTTTGAGTTAGGAAAACTTGTCTGTACCGTCGATTACTTCTATAAAATCTAATTTAGCTTCATTTGAAAGACCTATTATTGATAATGTCGATCTCTTAATTAGAATAATATTATAACGTATACTATTGCTGTTTACAGTCATATATAATATAGCTTAAACATATCACCACATATTCCTAACAGTCATAAGAACATGTATCAAATCAAACTATTTAAGTTTGGTTTGATTTCGGTATTATTTCGGCGTTTCGATTTCGTTATCGGATATTTATCTAGTTTATTTTCAATAAAACTCTACTTAAAAGCTTCAATATTATTTTAGATAATTAAATTATCAGTCATAACAATTTTCAAAAGCTTATAATAATTTTCAAATAAGTATTATCATTTATAATGATTTTTCAATCATTAATATAATTTTTAATGATTTAAATACCAAATAATTTCGTCATCATTAATATTTAAATATTAATGAAATACATGTAAAAATATTGAAAGTTATTTATAATAACTCAAAGTGTTTTCAAAATCTTAATATCACATTTAAATGATTATTAAAACATTAAAAATTATTTTCAAATAATTACCGTTAATATTAAAATATTAATGAATTTCATGTCAGAATATTAAAAGTTATATATTATAACTTAAAATATTTTTTAAACCTTTATATCATTTTTAAAACATAAAAATCATTTTTAAACAATTTATTTAATACAATTATTAAATAAATTTATTATCATTAATATTAAGTTATTAATGTAATCCATATGGGGCTCTAATAACTCAGACAGTGATGAGTAGTCTTTTTGGGGCTCTAATAACTTCTATTTTGGGCATAATTTAAGTGATTCAGTGTCACACTTTTGTAGTATACATGTAAATGTTCAAAAGTGTTACACTTATCAAGCTTAACAACATTACATAAGCAAGATCTAGCTTGGTCAAAGAACCTGCCAAAACGTGTTCTTCAAATTTTTGGAAATTCCAAAAATTCATCTTTGTAGTTTGGTCAACCCATATTTGACCATTAATATCTTGGATTCTAGTTATGATTTAGGTGTTCTAGTGTCATGGTTTGTTAGACCATATGTCAGAGCATAAAAGTTATACACTTTCATAACATACAACAACACAAATGAGAGATCTAGGCTATGCAAAAACCTGTTAGATAGTTTCTGGGTTTTCCAGAATCCAATTTTCTCCGACTGGTCAACTATGTTTGACCATTAATAAGTTGAGATGGACATGATTCCACTTCCAGATTACTCTGCTCATGACATACTATAACAATGATACACTTAGTCAGTCTAACCGTTAATAGATTTAGATCTAGAGGCTCTGACATTTGACTGTCAGGCCTCATTTTTAGGGTTCTTAACAGTTTCTTAAATATCAATTGTCATGCATTTAAATGTTATGGATCCATGATATATCAATATAGATTACTAAATAACATCACATACCACATATTTAAACAACCAAACATAAAATATACTAAGATAATATTAAAGATCTAGCATAAATCAGGGTTTATACCTTCTTGAACCCACTTTTGAATTCCACTCTTTTGATCTGATCTTGGGTGGCTAAGATGTAGCGCCCCCAAATCCGGGTATCTTCCAACCCGACAGATGGTGCAATACTGTACAACATTCATACATTCATTCAATTGAAAAGTCTCAAAGAACGAATATAACTTCTATATATTAAAGTAATATTTACAATTCCCAAGTTCTATACCCATTACAAAGGTTCTTTGTCATAATATCAGTTACATTATAACAACAGGCCTATACTATTACAAGACAGCTTAACAATCTGCCTTAGCTTTTCCTTTATCCCTTTTTGATCCTTTGGGACGTTCAGTCTTAGCCGCATTCATATGGTTCAAGCGAGAGTGAGCATGGCTAGCTCAGCAAGTATAACAATTTAATAACAACATGCTTGACACATACAAATCGTATATCTACAATAACTGAACAATAGTTATGAAGTACTATTGATAATTTAAAGTAGCACTTCATCTTTTCTTTCAAAATGTTTTACAATAACAACAATATTTAGTATAACATTCACTCCGGTCAGAGACCTCGAGTATTCATTCTTTATTGAAAAAGGACAACCCGGAACGAATTTCGTAAGCCCGATATTACTTACGAGCACTTCTAGGTGATCAACCTATTATACTCTATGTTGATCAACACTACATCCATTAAACGTATGTACGTTTAATCATTTGGCAACCTCACGTGCCTGTCGTTTTACCGACAAAACATTTGTTTAACATTTCAGTCTTCTTTTGAAAACCATATGAAGTAATTGACAAAAGATAGCAACATTTGATAATACAAGAGTAGATTATCAAGTCTAGCCAAAGGGATTGGCTTTAACCTCAACATACCTCAATTCATGCGAAAGAATACATAAATCTTAAACTTGTTCAGATTGAACTAAAACAAGAGTTATAATACTTGCCTTTAGCATCTGCTACCGTATATTAACTTTATGTTCAAGTCTTTCAAGTCTCTACAATACATGATCACATAATGCCTTTACATTAGGTCACATATAATCAAATATGTATATGACTATATCATACCCATCATTTCAATCTAATTGTGTATTAGATTCAGTTACTATTTATTCCGATTTAACATTACCATTGCATTTATATTCGACTAGGTTATCTTAACCTTTACATTACATTTCTTAAGGTTTAACAAAGGTTAAACAATGTTACATTACCTTCCTTAAGTTTGTGTTTACTTTTAATCAATTAGGTTTTCTTTTCATTGTACTTAGAAACCTTCATTACTATCTTTGTTCTGAGGCTGGCGCTGCGGCGCCGGCTCTATACTTACATCTCGCGCTGCGGCGCGAGCCGTATTTCATCCCTGACCTGGACTTGGCGCTGCGGTGCCATAACATGTACAACAGTTAGCGCTGCGACGAACTCTTGCAGTAGGCTCGGCACAGGTCTTTTTGCCTTGGGTTGGCGCCGCGGCGCCAACTCTATGCACCATAAAATAATTTCAGTTTTGAAATTTTGTGAACTTCCCGGACGCATAACTTCTTCGTTATAAGTCCGAATTGGCTCGTTCAAAAGCCTACGGTTCACAAATTACGTAATCTACATGATCATCCAAGAATTTTATCTATTTGACTTTGTTTGCTAAAAATTCACCTATTGGTTCATTTTTAACGAAAACGATAAACGTTCGTGAACGTTCAACGCTCGTTTCTTCGTTCTAAGTCGAAATCCGGTCATTTTCGAGTCCGCAACTCTTAAATGCCAAATATGACTTAACTCCATTGTAAAGCAATGATTTCGTGATCAAACACAAAATTTGACTTCCATTCCGAGAATTTTACGAATTCGACGATTGTCGTCCAATCGTGCAATTTCTGGCAAATCTTCATTCTTACGATTTGTTCAACAATACAAATGAACTTCATTCATCATGTGAACATCTCAACATACATAATACAATAACTTATTTTCATTGTTGGACTTTGACTCCTCATGAGCTTATAACTTATCAAATTATAAACTACTTAAGATTTGATTATTCATGACTTATGACAATTAGAGTTTCTTAATCATCATACTTTACATGTGCTTCACATATAACTTTACTTAGGTATACATGATACATATGATCATATAAATTCTTTTACCTTCATATCAATTCTCTTAATAAACTCCTTATAAGTTCATATTATCTTCATATAAGTTTATAACTTATGTTAGCTTAAATGACTTATTACCAACTTATGTGGCTTAAGTCCATGACTTACATATTCTTCTTGCTTCTTATCATTCATGTTTCTTAATCCATCTTTTCTTATCAACCTATCATGGTAGAGATAGAAGATAATTGGAGAAGAAGTCTTACTATTGAAGTCTTTGATAAGTAGCTTCTTCTTCTTCTTGACTTATGGAAGTAACTTATTGCTAGCTTATTCTCTCTAACACTTAAGCACTTTGTGAAGTCTAGATTATTTGAACAACCAACAAATGCTTGTAAGTCTTTTCTATTTATAGAATTTACAAAGTTAGGGTAGTTTGGTCTTTAAAACAATCCCACCTCCTTAAGCCACCTCCTTACTATTCCTTACTCGCTAACCACTCTCTTATCTCATACTTGGCCATTACTCCTAAGCCTTGGTCATTACATTAACTTGACCATCACAATACTTGGTTACCACATTACTTGGTCACCACATTCAACCATAATAATATGGTTTGCCCCATGGGTCAACCAATCCATGGATTCTAGTTTGGGCTTGGATTGATTAAATCATTGGGCTTTGTATTAACAAACCACTAGTTGATTCCTTAATTAATAATTGGGCCTCTCCCTTTAATTCCCTTGGACTTATATTAATTCCCAACAATCTTTCCAAGTCCATTAACATTTCATAATACATATAGTTTATGTATTATTTTCGTATTCTAATTCATATAGAATTTATATACGATAATTCACCCTTCATACAACCTCGTATAATACTTCGTATTATAGTCATTTTCATTTCTTTGTACAATACATAAGTATCATACCATTATTACATATTCATTACTATTTCGCCTTCCTTAACGTTTATAAATTAAGTCCACAAGCGAAATATCGTTTTTTCCATAACTAGATTTTTATTGCATAATCCATCTCACCTTATTATTCCATCATTACGTATTTCTCGAAAATCCAAAATTATATCCCGAGCAAATACCGATGAATAGTGTTTTTCGGAAAATTTCTCGAAAAACTTTTATTTTCGTCTTGGAAATTCAAGCACTTTAATTCATCCACGTAGCTCAAATACTACGACATTCTAACATCAATAGGTTATACAAAGACAACCATCTTGATAACACACAGAATAGGATTTTATTATTATTTAAATTAATAAAATCATTTTACAATAAGATCCGAATTTCTCGGTCATTACATAAGAGGTGTTTTTGGCTTAACTTTGGACTGAATTTCACTCAAAATTTCGTGGGTTAGGAGAGAGAGAGAGACTTGGTTAGATTTAGTATGTAAAGTGAGCCTTTATTTAACTTTTCTCTTTCCTAAAAATCCAATCATTGATTCAATGCATGTGGTTGTTGCTGGGTGTTAAAATTTAACTGATTTGAGGGATTTTAACACATTCGAATATCTTCCCTTTTATGACTCACAAGATTTAGTCTTATCTTTTAGTAAAAGATAAGATAAAAGGGTATTTTGGTCGTTTCCCTAATAATTTGAAGGGTAATCTAGTCATTTCATATGTTTCACATAACTCTTAACCCTTTAGGTTTGATACTTAGCATTAGGGTTTAAGATTCTTAATTAGGATTTAGGGTTTAGGGTTTCTAAAGCTAGAATTAGAGTTTCTAACCAATCGTTAGGGTTTCCTAACTGAACATTAGAGTTCCTAATATAACATTATGGTTTACCAATGTTATACTTTATTTGATCAACACTTAACCCTTAATCACATACTGCACATACACGTACCCCTACAATATACCCCATATATAATAATCTCTTTCAGTTAATAAACCATACGAATCCCTCTCAATTTTTTTAATCAATACACTATTTCCAGTCTAGGTTTTATTCTCTAATCGTTATTTAATCATTTAAGATTTTATTAATCTTATAAATTTTTTGGTTGTCACATTCACCATTTTTTTCTAAGAATTTCGCTATCGAAATTACATCTTACTACACTCTACTTCTTATATTAACCAAAAATAGGTTTTTAACTTTTATCCAATCATACCATATTCTCCTCTCACTTAATGAGTTCATGCTATTTCATATCCATCATCACATTCAACCAACACTTCACTCTAAAGAGTTAAAACTTTTTGTTTTATTCTGAGGGGTCATATAGACTATGAACACATAGTTTTAACGATATTTATACCTTAAAATGGTAAATTACTAGGTATGTTTACAATCACAAAGAAGGTAAACTATCACTACTAGCACTTTAGGTGATTAGCCTATCGTACGTTTACGTCATGTACAATGTCTGAATCATGTATAGCGAATATTTACGCTACTAGATTGAATTATTTTATCCAATCGGCATATCCCCTTTTCAGGGTTGTTCACCTAAGACTTATCATAAGATTCTGCACCAAAATAATTTGGTTCAATATAAGCTTTCAGAGAACACTTTGAATTTCATAAACATTTATCTAGCTGAATCAAATAGCTTAGACGTATACTAATAATTCGAATTTCAATCGAAACATTTCTGGCCAAATTCAGTTGGCAATAGTTTTTCTTTAAAATTCTAAAATTCATTTTATGACGTCATGATTCCGCATTATATTTATAGTCCGTTCGAGGATTCCGTTATTTTGTGACTTTGTCATACTACATCATACCATAGTGGGCTGGCGGTCTTTAGATCACATCCAACACTAAGTAATTCTGCATTGATAACTCTATCATTTTTATCATCTCTGCACCATGTTCAATGATGCATTAATGATGTATAAAATACATTTTGATATATTTAAAATCATTTTTATCTAGCCGAAATAGTTAGCATAGACTATTCTTTAAATAGTTCCAAACCATTGAAAAATCATTTTAGCTGTTTTCATGCCGCAACATGTAACGATGTGTTAATGGCTCGAAGTCCACACCTACACACTTATCACCATGTGTTGAGGATAATAAAAATTCATTTTTAAAGGAACATCAGTGCAAATTTAGCTTGATGTCAAAAATTTTGAAGTCTAGCATAGCTAAAGATTTGGAATACTTATACTTCCACCATCAACTTCAATTTCTCCAATGATCCATTGCTTAATAATTCTATCTTTTTCTATCATCCTTAAAACTTACTACGCTAAAAATCCTCAATTCTTTATCCACAACTTTTCTATATCCTAGTATAGTTCATCAAACTTACCACACATTATGAGTTCAAGAACTTTTCACAATAATATGAGTTTAGGAACTTATCCTAGCAATACGTAGTTAAAGAACCAATCAGGAACTATCCATATGCTTAAGGGTTCAAAAACATACCATATGATTATGAGTCACAAACTTACCATAAGTATGAGTTTTAAGAACTCGCACCTAACATTATATTCTCTGCCTATTTGTTATACGCATGAAAAAGAATCACCTTCTCAACATGTATATAGCAAATAGTGCGACACAAACATTTCAATGATTATCAAGGTGATAGACTAAGTGGTCGTTAAACCAAGCACAAAACCCCTTCCCATACAAAGGCTTGTACAACTCAGAAATCACATGAGTCCTCAATTGAAATCCCACATAATTCTGGCTCCCTCTTTACTCAAAATGAATTTTATTTAATCTGTAGCTCACCATTTACAACTCTTTTTTGAGTTTGAATAGTACCATTTCATAGTACAACTTACATACAATAATTCTGCTATAAAGTTTTCAATCATTTGATTAATCCTCTTTTCCTGCTATAACCTTATCAGATCATGTTGTGATCTCTTATTATAATCGTATTATATTACGATTTTTTTCTACCTTATGATCATTTTATTTTACGATCTCCTTTCCCTTTATACTTTTAGTCTTATAGACTCTATCTATTCATTATTACTTTTCATCTTTATCATCAGAGTTAGGTAACTCTATATCTGTGACAACCCAAGAATTTTGAATATTTTTTAAATTTTTATTTATTGATTTAAGGTTCAAAATTAGAACCTAGACAGAAAAATAGTGTATGCGTGTGATATTTTTAAGATAGAATTTTGAGGATTTCAAAATTCTGTGAAGGATTTAGGTGAATTATTCAGGAGTAAGAAATAAGTGAATATATTATGTGAATATGGTTATGTGTGTGTACAATATGTGGTTAAGGGTCAAGGGTTGACCAGATACACGATATCGGTAAGAAACCCTAATCGTATATTAAGAACAACAACGTTCGGTTAGAAAACCCTATGATTAACAAGAAACCCTAGAAACCGGTGCTAGAAACCCTAATTTTAGTTCCGGGAATCCAAAACCCTAATTCGGTGCATAAAACCCTAATCTGGGAATTTAAATGATTATTATATTTTATAAGTGTTATTTATTATAATATTAATTAGGAAAAAGCTTAATTATTAGCAAACCCTAATTTCACATTTTTGAAAATCCTAATTTCTGGGTTAGAAACCCTAATTTTATAATTCGGGAAAAATTAAGTGTTAATTTAGTAATTTAGTGTTAATTAGGAAACCTTAATCCTAATTTTCAAGTTAAAGTAATTAGAAAGCCCTAATCTAATTACGAAAATCTAATTTCTATTTTAAAAAAAATTAATTTTCTATTAGAAACCCTAATTAGTGGTTTGTAAACCCTAATGACTGATTTGACCTTAATTGCCGAATTAGCGATTTTAATTAGGAAATACTAATCCTAATTAGCAAGATTTAATTTGTGATTAAGAATTTTTTATATAATTAGTAAATCCTAATTATAATTTTAAAATATTAATTTTCTATTTTTGGAAACCTAAATTGGAAATTTTAGGAAATTAAATTACAAACCCTAAATTAGCTCAAACCCTAAACCCTAACCAAACCCTAAACCCGAAGGGTTTGGGACAATATCCAAATTGCCATTAATTTTGTATGCAAAATGACTTAAATGCCCTTAAGTGCATTATTGGATGTAGCTTGCAAGTCTTGCCCTATTTTGAGTTGGTGAGCAACCCTAAGCCTAGCTTGTGACTCTTATATCTAGCAATATCAGCCATTTAGTCCAACCAAATTCATTGCATCAAATAAATATTAAGGATTTAGTGAGAGAAAGCTCACTTTAGTTTTTAAAAAAATAGCCAAGACCATTCTCTCTCTTGATTTTCGGATTTGAGAGTGAAAGGGTGTGATGATATAAGATAATATCATATCTTAGTTCTCATGGATCAGGATCCATGACCAGAATCAGAGATCAAAAGCATAAGAAGGTATAAATCCTAATTTTTGAAAATCCTTTGATCTTATGATTTTTAATGTTAGTTGTTGGTTAAATATGTGTTATAAGGTGTCAATTAGAGATCTGGGTTGTTGGATCATGGATCCACAACATCCAGATGCTCGAATCTAAAGTTTTGAAATTTTTTGGAAATAGTTCAAAAAGTGACCTGACAGTCGAATGTCAGGCCCTCTAGATCTTTATGTGTTCGATATTTTGTGTGTTTTATGCTTTAGATCTGTTCTATGCCATGTGGTCTACGATCTGAAATTGAAAACAGGGTCATAGCATGTCTGGATTTCGTTTTATAGGTGGTCAAAAGGCGTTGACCGAGCACGATTTCTGGAAATCTGGGCAAACCCAGAAACCTAGAACGCCTGAAAGCATTTTTGCAGGCGTTGATCTTGCTTGTCTGTTATGTTGTAGGTCACGTTGTTGTTTTGGTATTGTAGCCTGACATTCATATTACACATCTAAGCCATTAGAACCATCAGATCTATCACAGGATCAAAGATAATAGCGGTCAAACAACCGTTGACCATCACGCCGGATGAAGATTCTGGGTAACCCAGATCTTCATCAGCCGATTTTTGGGGCGAGGTTTGACCAGTCTCAATTGTTCATTTGTGTTGTTGTTATACAGATTTAATGATATGCTATTGTACTATGACATCATTACTATAAGTATGGACTCATAAATCACATAAATCAGCCTTATAGCTCAAGATCTAAGGACCTAAATATAGCATCTTATACTGTTCTTCATTTTCTGGAAAACCCAGAAATGAAGAACAGACTTGTCAGACTTTTTGATTGATCATATCTCTCTGTTATTTTGTTGTATGATTCTGGAATCAGTTTGTTTGTGTAGTATGACATATCTACTACATGTGTAACACTTTAGATAACCTAGAATCAAGAAGACCAAGAATCTATTCACGGTCAAACCTACCTACTTGTTAACTGCCATGAAGTTCTGGGTTCTTGCTCAGGAACACGAATAACACCTATAGCGACGGTTCTGTCGCTATAGGGTCCTTTAGTGACAGTTTTAATTTCTAATTTCCGGAAATTATTAAATTAATTGAAATAAATAGATTTTAATTACTAAAAATACTAAAAAATTTTCGAAAATTTATTTTAAATTCTGAAAAATAGTTTTTAATTATTTTAAGTATATTTCATAAATTTTTAATATTTTTGGAATATAAATGGTATTTAATTTATTTAATTATAATATTAAATAAATGATTTAAAAATAATTTTAATTCATGAAAAATCATGAAAAATAATATTATGTTATAAGAAAATATTTTAAGTTAGTTTCAGTGACTTTTAATATTTTGTGATGAAATTCATTAATAAATTATTATTAATGGTAATTAGTTTATTTAATGAATATATTAAATAAATTAAGAAAAAATAGAATTAATGTTTTATAAATCATATAAAAATGATTTAAGTGTTAGAAAAATATTTTAAGTTATAAAATATAACTTTTGATATTTTGTCATGAAAATATTAATATTTTAATATTAATAGTAATTATCGGATAATGATTTTAATGGTTTAAAAATTATATAAAGGTGATTTTAAGGTATTAGAAATACTTTGTGATATTATAAATATATTATAATATTATGACATGTATTTCATTAATATTTGATAATAAATAAATATTAATGATAAAAGAATTATGTGGTATTTAATTTATTTAAATATATTTTTAATGATTGAAAATTCGCGATAAATGATAATAATTATGTGAAAAATTATTATGAGACTTAGAAAAATATTTTTAACTGATATTAAAATTATCTGAGATAATTGTTAAGTGTTAGGCAGAGTTTAATTGAACTTAGACTCGATAAAAGTCCGACTAGACCGTCGGGATGTTAGAATTGTGTCGAGTTCAACTCAAACTGCAATAGTTTGACTTGATACCGAGTCTTATGTGTGTTATAGACTGATAGAGTTATGTGTTATGTGTTTAGGTTATTCTATGTATATCTATATATATAATAGTATTATATTGTGATGATATTATTCTAATATTGGAGATCTATATTACTAATATTAGGTCTTCGGATAAGGCGATATAAATTGCGTAACGGTAATCAACGGTTCAGGCAAGTTTATTTTACTTAACTCTATTAAGAGTGTTTCATTCGGATATGCTTATGGTTAATTATTGCTGATTGCCATGTATAATTTGTACTCTGTACATATTGCACGTATAAGTCAGGTATGAAAGGCTGATCACCTTCATTACCAGTTAGTTTCAGATATATTTATTCATGTATAATACTTGTTCAGTCATAAACTTGTTCCTGCTAGTTCACAATTATATTGTTGAATTATAACCAGCTTATTATTCAAACTCTTCAATCATGATATATCATTATATTGTTGAATTTAAACTTGCTGGGCAATCCTTATGCTCACCCTTGCTATATCATGATAAAACATTGCAGATTAAGGCGAATGCGTCGATACAAGGAAAGGTTAAAGACAGTTCCAGCGTTAGGATATTTGTGCAGCTAAATTGTATAAGTATTGTATGTTAATAATGTTATATATTAGAAAAGTTATGAAATGTGTATTAAGTTAAGGTTACTCGACCTTGGGGAATAATGAGTATATGTATTGTATAAACAATTTATGTTTATATCTTCCGCAAATAGTAATAGTTGTTTAGAATGATCGAACCGGATCCGAGGTGATTTGGGACCTGGATTCGGGGCCCTCACAATATCTTTATAACTTTTAAACATTCTTCTTTGAATCTTATTTTCTTAATAATACATTTCCTAAATTCATCTCTTAGATCTTAAACTCTATTTGAGTTTATTCCTTATCCTCATCACTGCGGTTATAGCCTAAGGTATTCCTACCTAAGGTTGATAATCTATCAGTTTTGATACCAAATGTGACGTCCTCAAATCCGGGTACCTTTTACCTCGGATCTGGTGCATTACGATACATCATTTATATAACTATTGCAGAAGTTATAAACATAAATTATTTATACAATAAACTTTTACAATATAATCCCCAAGGTCTATAACCTTAACTTAGAACATTCCTTCAATATCTTACAAGATTTACAATGTCATTTGTATCAAAAAATTTACTAATTCTAACTGCATAATAATCCAATTATGGAATTTCCTTCGACTTTTCCTTTATTCAAGCCTTCATCTTAATCTGAAAATTTTATCATGGTATAATAAGGGTGAGCAATACTATTGTCCATTAAGTTTAAGTACAATAAAGATATATCATGATTGAAAAGAAAGAATAAGATGTCAAACTTTCAACAATATAATGATTTTGAAAGAGCATAAATCAATTTTACTGATTGAATGACTGAATGAATAATGCTGAGTGGTCAACAATGAACATGAAAAAATTTAACTGAATCATATGGTAATGAAGGTGATCAGCCTTTCATACCTGATGAACATATACAACATGCACAATGTGCGAATCAATAAATCATAGATGTGGTATAATCAACAATGATTAACCACGAAAATGATTTGAAATAACATCTCAAGTTTGAGTTAGGAAAACTTGTCTGTACCGTCGATTACTGCTACACAATCTAATTTAGCTTCATTTAAGAGACCTATTATTGATAATGTTGATTTCTCAATTAGAATAATATTATAATGTATACTATTGCTATTTACAGTCATAATACAGCTTAAACACATCACCACATATTCCTAACAGTCATAAGAACATGTATCAAATCAAACAATTTCAGTTTGGTTTGATTTCGGTATTATTTCGACGTCCCGATTTCGTTATCGGATAATTATCGAGTTTATTTTTAATAAAACTCTACTTAAATGTTTCAATATTATTTTAGATAATTTAATTATCAGTCATAACATTTTTTGGAAGCGCGTAATAATTTTTAAATAATTATTATCATTTATAATGATTTTTCAATCATTAATATCATTTTAAATGATTTAAATACCAAATAATTTCATCATCATTAATATTTAAATATTAATGAAATACATGTCAAAATATTGTAAGTTATTTATTATAACTCAAAGTATTTTCAAAACCTTAACATCACCTTTAAATAATTTTAAAACATTACAAATCATTTTCAAATAATTACCATTAATATTAAAATATTAATGTATTTCATGTCAAAATATTAAAAGTTATATATTATAACTTAAAATATTTCAAAAACCTTTATATCATTTTTAAAACATAAAAATCATTTTTAAACAATTTATTTAATACAATTATTAAATAAATTTTTTATTATTAATATTAAGTTATTAATAAAATCCATATTAAAATATTAAAAGTTATTCATTATAACTTAAAATATTTTTTAATACTTTAATATCATTTTAAATGATTTTTAAATATTAAAATCATTTAAACTAATTTATTTAACATAATTATTAAATAAATTTAATATTATTAATATTAAAATATTAATGAAATTCATGTCAAATTATTAAAAGTTATATTTTATAACATAAAATAATTTTTAAAACTTAATTATGAATTTTTCATAATTATTTTCTATTTTTTTCTATTTATTTAAATTAAATAAATTAATTTTCATTAAAACTGTTGGTAAAGGCCTATGACGACAAAAACTGTGGCTATAGGTGTTCTTGAGTCTTGAAGAACAGTCTTGGTTAATGCTTTGTAGCCTACTTTGACCATCTTTAATTCTCAGTTCATAATATTTCTGGGCACGAGAATGTATTAATGATGTAGTACTAGTGTAATACTACAAGTACTAATCAATTTCTTGGTCTAACTATATAATAGGAAGAAGATATTGATGGCTAAACTTGTTGTCAGAGCTGTTTTTGAGTTTCTGGGCCCAGAAACTCAAACAGTGAGGAGTTGTCTTTTTGGGGCTCTAATAACTTAGATTCTGGGCATAGTTTAAGTGATCCAGTGTCACACTTTTGTAGTATACATGTAAATGTTCAAAAGTGTTACACTTATCAAGCTTAACAACATTACATAAGAAAGATTTAGCTTGGTCAAATTACTTGCCAGAACTTATTCTTGAAATTTCTGGAAAATCCAGAAATTCATCTTTGCAGTTTGGTCAACCCATTTTTGACCATTAATATATTGGATTCTAGTTATGATTTAGGTGTTCTAGTTTCATGGTTTTGTAGTCCATATGTTAGAGCATAAAAGTTACACACTTTCATAGCATAACAACAACACAATTGAGAGACCTAGGCTCAACAAAAACCTGTCAGACAGTTTTTGGGTTTCTTGTTTTTCCAGAATCCAATTTTCTGTGACTGGTCAATCATGTTTGACCATTAATAACTTGAGATCTGGACATGATATGTATATGATTCCACTTCTAGATTACTCTCTTCATGACATACTATAACAATGATACACTTAGCCAGTCTAACAGTTAACAAATTTGGATCTAGAGGCTCTGACATTTGACAATCAGACCTCATTTTTAGGGTTCTTGACAGTTTCTTAATTTTCCATTTTTATGCATTTTAATGTTATGGATCCATGATATATCAACATTGATCACTAAATAACATCACATACCGCATATTTAAACAACAAAACATAAAATATACTAAGATCTTAAAGATCTAGCATTAATTAGGGTTTATACCTTTTTGAACCCACTTTTGAATTCCACTCTTTTGATCTGATCTTGGGTGGCTAAGAGGTGTTCTTGGCTTAACTTTGGACTGAATTTCACTCAACAATTCGTGGGTTGGGAGAGAGAGAGAGACTTGGCTAGGTTTTGTAAGTAAAGTGATGCTTTATTTAGCTTTTCTTTTTCCTAAAAATCCAATCTTTGATTCAATGCATGTGTTGTTGCTAGGTGTTAAAATTTGGCTGATTTGAGAGATTTTAACACATGCAAATATCTTTCCTTTGATGACTCACAAGATTTAGTCTTATCTTTTAGTAAAAGATAAGATTAAAGTGTATTTTGGTAATTTCGCACCTATTAAGGGTATTTTTATCATTTCTGCAATAATTTGAATGGTAGTCTTGTCATTTCATATGTTTCACATAACTCTTAACCCTCAGGGTTTGAAAATTAAGGTTTAAAACTGGTAATTAGGGTTTAAGATTTCCAAAGCTTGAATTAGGGTTTCTAATCGATTGTTAGGGTTTCCTAACTGAACATTAGAATTTCTAATATAACATTAGGGTTTACCAATTTTATACTTTATTTGATCAACACTTAACCCTTAATAACATACTGCACATACACATACCCATATAATACACACCATATATAATAATCTCTTTCAGTTAATAAACCATACGAATCCCTCTCAAAATGTTTTAATCAGTACATTATTTCTGGTCTAGGTTTTATTCTTTAACCTTTATTTAATCATTCAAGATTTTATTAGTCTTATAAATTTTTGGGTTGTCACATTCTTCACTGTCCATTTCTTGCAATCTGAGGGCTCCTACGGATAACACCTCCTTGACAATGAAAGTGTCTTCCCAGTTTAGAGCAAATTTTCATTTGGCTGCATCTTGATTAGAGATGACCTTTTTCAGTACCAGGTCACTTTCTCTAAACTGCCGAAGATGGACCTTCTTGTTGTAGGACCAAGCAATCTTTTGTTGATATAACTGACCATAGAATATGGCGGTAGCCCTTTTCTCATCTATCAGAGACAATTGGTTGTACCGATCTTGCAACCACTGGTTTTCTTGCATCTGAGCATCTATTAATACTCTTAATGATTCCATTTCTACTTTTATGGGAGTACTGCTTCCATGCCATAGACCAATGAATAGGGGGTGGCCCTAATAGAAGTGCGCATTGATATTTTGTATGCTAACAGAGTCAGAGGCAATAAGTCTAACCATCCTTTGTGATTGGCAGCCATCTTCTATATGATCTTTTTGATGTTTTGATTGGCTGCTTCAACAGCTCTGTTCATCTTGGGACGATAGATGACTGAATTAAGATGTTTAATATGGAATTTGTTGCATAATTCCTTCATCATTTGATTGTTCAGATTCTTGGCATTGTCTGATACGATCACCTCCGGTTGCCGTATCGACAAATCACATTGTTTTTGATTAAACTGATGACACCTCCTTGTTGACTTTGGAAAGGAGGCCACTTGGTGAAGTATCGATTATATAATCGATGACCATTGCTTGCTTTTGGTTAGATTGCTCGATCACGTCCATCCCCATATAGAAAAGGGTCCTGGCAAACTCATACCAGTGTAAGTTCCTTTGAGGAGCGTGAACAACATTTCCATAGATTTGACATTGATAACATCTCTTGACATGATCATCACAGTTAGCTTTGTGAGAGATCCAGTAATGCCATGTTCTTAATATCTTCTTGGCAAGTAAGGGATGGCTCATGTGTGGCCTACACAGTCCACCGTGTACTTCATTTATAAGTCTCTAAGCTTGGTCTTTGTCCATACACCTTAAGAAACCCATTCATACATCTCTTTTGTTGAGAGCATCTCCACTTAAGTGGAATTTCATGGCCATTTTATGAATCCGCTTTCTTTCAGCTTGGCTTACCCCAGTGGGTGTAGATCCATCCCGTAGATATTCTTTGATATCCTGGTACCAGGGCTACTTAATAGGAGTTATTTCATCAGATAATTCTCCAATGTAGTTTTCATAGGCTTTGCGATCTGGCTTGTGAATCTGATGTCTGTAATTCTTTTTTTTGCAAAAAGTGTGACTAAAGAGGCCAGGGTTGCTAGTGCATCTGCGAAATAGTTTCGATTCTGGGGAATGTGGATGAAGACTATATCTTCGAACTCTATAGCCATCTTGATAACCTGCAGATGATAGGGTAGCAAATATAATTCTTTGGTGTGATATGCCCTGGTGGTTTGTTTGATGACCAACTTAGAATCTCCAAAGACAACTAAATGTTTAATACCCATTGATTGGGCCAATTTTAATCCCATTATACAGCCTTCATACTTGGCTATGTTGTTAGTGTTGACAAACTGTAGCTTAGTAGTTATGGGATACTGCTCCCAGTAATGGATTCAAGAATTGCCCCTGCTCTTGCACCTTCCATGTTTACAGCCCCGTCGAAGTACAGTTTCCAAAATTGGAATGTATCTTATTGATGGCCTTGATAAACTGGCATTACCCCATCATCCGAGAAATAAGTTTCCAATGGTTCAAAGTCCCATTGGTGCTTCGGCCAATTGATCTGCAATTCCTTAACATTTGATAGCTTTTTGTGTAACATAGATGGTGCTAAATTGTTGGAGGATTAGCTGCCACCTTGACAATTGACAATTTAGCATGGGCTTGCTGAAGATGTATTCAAGAGGATCCATGTGCGATATGAGATAGGTTGTGTGACCGTGGAGGTAAAGCTGTAACCTCATGGCGGGCCATGCTAAAGAACAACATGTCTTTTCAATCAAAGTGTACCTCTGTTCATAGTTGCAGAACCTTTTACTGAGGTAATAGATGGCTTTTTCCTTGCCTCTATCGTCTTTCTGCCCCAGCATACAACCCATGGCATTGACTGATATGTATATGAAAAGAGGAACTTTGTCCCTTGGAGGCACCAAAATAGGAACTTCAATCAACGGTTTCTTGATGGTAAGGAAGGCTTTCTGACATTCCGCATTCTATTTATAGAAGATTTTTTCCTTAATAGCTTGAAAATGGGTTTACAAGTTGTTGTGAGCCGAGAGATGAATATGCTTATAAAATTGATTATCCCTAGGATTCCTCGTATCTCCTTCTCTGTCTGAGGTACAAGTGTAATACCCGTGAATTTCAGAATATTACTAATAAATAAATTAATGAAAGTCGAATATTTATTTGAATATAATTAAAATATTGTCATGGCATGAGTTATAGAAATTCTATTCAATTAAGTTAAGTGTTGAGATCTATATGACATCGATGTATTGTGATGAGACTGGTGAAGATCATAACATAAAGTTTATCGGAATTGCCTAGTGTGGCAAAAATGAAGGACTAAGAGAATCACTAAGTGAATTAAGAGAGAAACGGTTTAATAAGAGAAAGATTAATTATGTGTAATTGTATACAATTGATTGATAAAGTAACTGCATGCATGAAAAATGAATAGGATGTTTAATTGTAATATGATAAATTTTGGATTTAATTCATGCTTTGTGAAACTGTATGATGCTAGAAGTTGGAACTGGCATGAAGCTAAACCAGTTTGGCACTGCCAGGAACCGGCGCAGCTGTGCCCTTCCTACAATACAAACTGCGCAGCTGCGCTAGTGGCCAGATGTTGGAAGTTGGTTATTACTATGAATATTATATGAAACATTATTGTAATATGTGACATTATTAAAATCATATGATAAGAGTACATTTAATGGTATGAAGTAACAAGAAGCACAATAAAAGCATGTGTGACATTTTAATACAAAAATAATTAATTAACCGTGCATCTCAAAAATTGGAGAAAAATTGAATGTTAAAAAAGACATTTAATATTGGATAGTGTTATAACATTGAAGTATGTGTACTAATAATATTTATGGAGAATACCAGGTTAATAATACCTAATTGCATTATTTTATCTGCATTAAATATTAAATTATGTAAACCAATGTACATGGATTATATGATATGTGTACATATATAATCCTTAACCTCTTCATTATGTAGTTGCATTAAACACTAAATCACATGAGGGAACCAAAGAAGAATTAAATTAACTACATTTGAAACCAAATGCTAAGATTTAGATACTTGTCCCAATTCAGTTGCCAAACAGTAACCTATATC